>JBBDGP010006004.1:0-38167 GCA_037952835.1 Lithobates septentrionalis | reverse complement strand
GGGACAATCCCTCCAAATCAGAGACAGTCCCTCCAAATCAGAGACAGTCCCTCCAAATCAGGGCCACTCCCTCCAAATCAGGGCCACTCCCTCCAAATCAGAGACAGTCCCTCCAAATCAGGGCCACTCCCTCCAAATCAGAGACATTCCCTCCAAATCAGAGACAATCCCTCCAAATCAGAGGCAGTCCCTCCAAATCAGAGACATTCCCTCCAAATCAGAGACAGTCCCTCCAAATCAGAGACATTCCCTCCAAATCAGAGACAGTCCCTCCAAATCAGAGACACTCCCTCCAAATCAGAGACACTCCCTCCAAATCAGAGACATTCCCTCCAAATCAGAGACAGTCCCTCCAAATCAGAGACAGTCCCTCCAAATCAGAGACACTCCCTCCAAATCAGGGCCACTCCCTCCAAATCAGAGACATTCCCTCCAAATCAGAGACAGTCCCTCCAAATCAGAGACAATCCCTCCAAATCAGAGACAGTCCCTCCAAATCAGAGACACTCCCTCCAAATCAGAGACAGTCCCTCCAAATCAGAGACAATCCCTCCAAATCAGAGATAGTCCCTCCAAATCAGAGACAGTCCCTCCAAATCAGAGACAATCCCTCCAAATCAGAGATAGTCCCTCCAAATCAGAGACAGTCCCTCCAAATCAGAGACAATCCCTCGAAATCAGAGATAGTCCCTCCAAATCAGAGACATTCCCTCCAAATCAGAGACACTCCCTCCAAATCAGAGACAGTCCCTCCAAATCAAAGACAGTCCCTCCGAATCAGAGACATTCCCTCTGAATCAGAGACAGTCCCTCCAAATCAGAGAAACTCCCTCCAATTCAGAGACATTCACTCCAAATCAGAGACAGTCCCTCCAAATCAGGGCCACTCCCTCCAAATCAGGGACAGTCCCTCCAAATCAGAGACAGTCGCTCCAAATCAGAGACATTCCCTCCAAATCAGAGACACTCCCTCCAAATCAGAGACATTCCCTCCAAATCAGAGACAGTCCTTCCAAATCAGAGACAGTCCCTCCAAATCAGGGCCACTCCCTCCAAATCAGGGACACTCCCTCCAAATCAGCGACAGTCCCTCCAAATCAGGGCCACTCCCTCCAAATCAGAGACATTCCCTCCAAATCAGAGACATTCCCTCCAAATCAGAGACAGTCCCTCCAAATCAAGGACAGTCCCTCCAAATCAGAGACATTCCCTCCAAATCAGAGACATTCCCTCCAAATCAGAGACAGTCTCTCCAAATCAGAGACAGTCCCTCCAAATCAGAGACAGTCCCTCCAAATCAGAGACACTCCCTCCAAATCAGAGACATTCCCTCCAAATCAGAGTCAGTCCCTCCAAATCAGAGACAATCCCTCCAAATCAGAGACAATCCCTCCAAATCAGAGACAGTCCCTCCAAATCAGAGAAACTCCCTCCAAATCAGAGACAGTCCCTCCAAATCAGAGACATTCCCTCCAAATCAGAGACAGTCCCTCCAAATCAGAGACATTCCCTCCAAATCAGAGACAGTCCCTCCAAATCAGAGACACTCCCTCCAAATCAGAGACACTCCCTCCAAATCAGAGACATTCCCTCCAAATCAGAGACAGTCCCTCCAAATCAGAGACAGTCCCTCCAAATCAGAGACACTCCCTCCAAATCAGGGCCACTCCCTCCAAATCAGAGACATTCCCTCCAAATCAGAGACAGTCCCTCCAAATCAGAGACAATCCCTCCAAATCAGAGACAGTCCCTCCAAATCAGAGACACTCCCTCCAAATCAGAGACAGTCCCTCCAAATCAGAGACAATCCCTCCAAATCAGAGATAGTCCCTCCAAATCAGAGACAGTCCCTCCAAATCAGAGACAATCCCTCCAAATCAGAGATAGTCCCTCCAAATCAGAGACAGTCCCTCCAAATCAGAGACAATCCCTCGAAATCAGAGATAGTCCCTCCAAATCAGAGACATTCCCTCCAAATCAGAGACACTCCCTCCAAATCAGAGACAGTCCCTCCAAATCAAAGACAGTCCCTCCGAATCAGAGACATTCCCTCTGAATCAGAGACAGTCCCTCCAAATCAGAGAAACTCCCTCCAATTCAGAGACATTCCCTCCAAATCAGAGACAGTCCCTCCAAATCAGGGCCACTCCCTCCAAATCAGGGACAGTCCCTCCAAATCAGAGACAGTCGCTCCAAATCAGAGACATTCCCTCCAAATCAGAGACACTCCCTCCAAATCAGAGACATTCCCTCCAAATCAGAGACAGTCCTTCCAAATCAGAGACAGTCCCTCCAAATCAGGGCCACTCCCTCCAAATCAGGGACACTCCCTCCAAATCAGCGACAGTCCCTCCAAATCAGGGCCACTCCCTCCAAATCAGAGACATTCCCTCCAAATCAGAGACATTCCCTCCAAATCAGAGACAGTCCCTCCAAATCAAGGACAGTCCCTCCAAATCAGAGACATTCCCTCCAAATCAGAGACATTCCCTCCAAATCAGAGACAGTCTCTCCAAATCAGAGACAGTCCCTCCAAATCAGAGACAGTCCCTCCAAATCAGAGACACTCCCTCCAAATCAGAGACACTCCCTCCAAATCAGGGACATTCCTTAAATCAGAGACATTCCTCCAAATCAGAGACATTCCCTCCAAATCAGAGACAGTCAGTCCAAATCAGAGACAGTCCCTCCAAATCAGAGACAATCCCTCCAAATCAGAGACAGTCCCTCCAAATCAGAGAAACTCCCTCCAAATCAGAGACATTCCCTCCAAATCAGAGACAGTCCCTCCAAATCAGGTCCACTCCCTCCAAATCAGGGACACTCCCTCCAAATCAGAGACAGTCGCTCCAAATCAGAGACATTCCCTCCAAATCAGAGACAGTCCCTGCAAATCAGAGACAGTCCCTCCAAATCAGGGTCACTCCCTCCAAATCAGGGACACTCCCTCCAAATCAGAGACAGTCCCTCCAAATCAGGGCCACTCCCTCCAAATCAGGGACAATCCCTCCAAATCAGAGACAGTCCCTCCAAATCAGGGACACTCCCTCCAAATCAGAGACATTCCCTCCAAATCAGGGACACTCCCTCCAAATCAGAGACATTCCCTCCAAATCAGAGACACTCCCTCCAAATCAGAGACACTCCCTCCAAATCAGAGACAACCCCTCCAAATCAGAGACAGTCTCTCCAAATCAGAGACAGTCCCTCCAAATCAGAGACAGTCTCTCCAAATCAGAGACAGTCCCTCCAAATCAGAGACAGTCCCTCCAAATCAGAGACACTCCCTCCAAATCAGAGACATTCCCTCCAAATCAGAGACAGTCCCTCCAAATCAGAGACAATCCCTCGAAATCAGAGACAATCCCTCCAAATCAGAGACAGTCCCTCCAAATCAGAGAAACTCCCTCCAAATCAGAGACAGTCCCTCCAAATCAGAGACAATCCCTCCAAATCAGAGACAGTCCCTCCAAATCAGAGACACTCCCTCCAAATCAGAGACAGTCCCTCCAAATCAGGGACAATCCCTCCAAATCAGGGATAGTCCCTCCAAATCAGGGACAATCCCTCCAAATCAGAGACAGTCCCTCCAAATCAGAGACAGTCCCTCCAAATCAGGGCCACTCCCTCCAAATCAGGGCCACTCCCTCCAAATCAGAGACAGTCCCTCCAAATCAGGGCCACTCCCTCCAAATCAGAGACATTCCCTCCAAATCAGAGACAATCCCTCCAAATCAGAGGCAGTCCCTCCAAATCAGAGACATTCCCTCCAAATCAGAGACAGTCCCTCCAAATCAGAGACATTCCCTCCAAATCAGAGACAGTCCCTCCAAATCAGAGACACTCCCTCCAAATCAGAGACACTCCCTCCAAATCAGAGACATTCCCTCCAAATCAGAGACAGTCCCTCCAAATCAGAGACAGTCCCTCCAAATCAGAGACACTCCCTCCAAATCAGGGCCACTCCCTCCAAATCAGAGACATTCCCTCCAAATCAGAGACAGTCCCTCCAAATCAGAGACAATCCCTCCAAATCAGAGACAGTCCCTCCAAATCAGAGACACTCCCTCCAAATCAGAGACAGTCCCTCCAAATCAGAGACAATCCCTCCAAATCAGAGATAGTCCCTCCAAATCAGAGACAGTCCCTCCAAATCAGAGACAATCCCTCCAAATCAGAGATAGTCCCTCCAAATCAGAGACAGTCCCTCCAAATCAGAGACAATCCCTCGAAATCAGAGATAGTCCCTCCAAATCAGAGACATTCCCTCCAAATCAGAGACACTCCCTCCAAATCAGAGACAGTCCCTCCAAATCAGAGACAGTCCCTCCAAATCAGAGACACTCCCTCCAAATCAGAGACACTCCCTCCAAATCAGAGACATTCCCTCCAAATCAGAGACAGTCCCTCCAAATCAGAGACATTCCCTCCAAATCAGAGACAGTCCCTCCAAATCAGAGACAATCCCTCCAAATCAGAGATAGTCCCTCCAAATCAGAGACATTCCCTCCAAATCAGAGACACTCCCTCCAAATCAGAGACAGTCCCTCCAAATCAGAGACAGTCCCTCCAAATCAGAGACAGTCCCTCCAAATCAGAGACAGTCCCTCCAAATCAGAGACACTCCCTCCAAATCAGAGACAATCCCTCCAAATCAGAGACAATCCCTCCAAATCAGGGACAGTCCCTCCAAATCAGGGACATTCCCTCCAAATCAGAGACAATCCCTCCAAATCAGAGACACTCCCTCCAAATCAGAGACAATCCCTCCAAATCAGAGACACTCCCTCCAAATCAGAGACATTCCCTCCAAATCAGGGACACTCCCTCCAAATCAGAGACATTCCCTCCAAATCAGAGACAGTCCCTCCAAATCAGAGACATTCCCTCCAAATCAGGGACACTCCCTCCAAATCAGAGACAGTCCCTCCAAATCAGAGACAATCCCTCCAAATCAGAGACATTCCCTCCAAATCAGAGACACTCCCTCCAAATCAGAGACAGTCCCTCCAAATCAGAGACATTCCCTCCAAATCAGAGACAGTCCCTCCAAATCAGAGACATTCCCTCCAAATCAGAGACAGTCCCTCCAAATCAGAGACAGTCCCTCCAAATCAGAGACAGTCCCTCCAAATCAGGGACACTCCCTCCAAATCAGAGACAATCCCTCCAAATCAGAGACAGTCCCTCCAAATTAGGGACACTCCCTCCAAATCAGAGACACTCCCTCCAAATCAGAGACACTCCCTCCAAATCAGAGACAGTCCCTCCAAATCAGAGACATTCCCTCCAAATCAGAGACAATCCCTCCAAATCAGAGACACTCCCTCCAAATCAGAGACAGTCCCTCCAAATCAGAGACACTCCCTCCAAATCAGAGACAGTCCCTCCAAATCAGAGACATTCCCTCCAAATCAGAGACATTCCCTCCAAATCAGGGACACTCCCTCCAAATCAGGGACAATCCCTCCAAATCAGAGACAGTCCCTCCAAATCAGGGACACTCCCTCCAAATCAGGGACAATCCCTCCAAATCAGAGACATTCCCTCCAAATCAGGGACACTCCCTCCAAATCAGGGACAATCCCTCCAAATCAGGGACACTCCCTCCAAATCAGGGACAATCCCTCCAAATCAGAGAAAATCCCTCCAAATCAGAGACAGTCCCTCCAAATCAGGGACACTCCCTCCAAATCAGGGACACTCCCTCCAAATCAGAGACAGTCCCTCCAAATCAGAGAGATTCCCTCCAAATCAGAGACACTCCCTCCAAATCAGGGACACTCCCTCCAAATCAGAGACAGTCCCTCCAAATCAGAGAGAATCCCTCCAAATCAGAGACACTCCTCCAAATCAGAGACAGTCCCTCCAAATCAGAGACAGTCCCTCCAAATCAGAGACACTCCCTCCAAATCAGAGACACTCCCTCCAAATCAGAGACAGTCCCTCCAAATCAGGGACACTCCCTCCAAATCAGGGACACTCCCTCCAAATCAGAGACAGTCCCTCCAAATCAGAGACATTCCCTCCAAATCAGAGACACTCCCTCCAAATCAGGGACACTCCTCCAAATCAGAGACAGTCCCTCCAAATCAGAGACACTCCCTCCAAATCAGGGCCACTCCCTCCAAATCAGAGACACTCCCTCCAAATCAGGGACAGTCCCTCCAAATCAGAGACATTCCCTCCAAATCAGAGACAATCCCTCCAAATCAGAGACACTCCCTCCAAATCAGAGACAGTCCCTCCAAATCAGAGACATTCCCTCCAAATCAGAGGCACTCCCTCCAAATCAGGGACACTCCTCCAAATCAGAGACAGTCCCTCCAAATCAGAGACATTCCCTCCAAATCAGAGACATTCCCTCCAAATCAGAGACAGTCCCTCCAAATCAGGGACATTCCTCCAAATCAGGGACACTCCCTCCAAATCAGAGACACTCCCTCCAAATCAGGGACAGTCCCTCCAAATCAGAGACATTCCCTCTAAATCAGAGACAGTCCCTCCAAATCAGAGACACTCCCTCCAAATCAGAGACACTCCCTCCAAATCAGGGCCACTCCCTCCAAATCAGAGACACTCCCTCCAAATCAGAGACAATCCCTCCAAATCAGAGACAGTCCCTCCAAATCAGAGACACTCCCTCCAAATCAGAGACAGTCCCTCCAAATCAGAGACAATCCCTCCAAATCAGAGATAGTCCCTCCAAATCAGAGACAGTCCCTCCAAATCAGAGACAATCCCTCGAAATCAGAGATAGTCCCTCCAAATCAGAGACATTCCCTCCAAATCAGAGACACTCCCTCCAAATCAGAGACAGTCCCTCCAAATCAGAGACAGTCCCTCCAAATCAGAGACACTCCCTCCAAATCAGAGACACTCCCTCCAAATCAGAGACATTCCCTCCAAATCAGAGACAGTCCCTCCAAATCAGAGACATTCCCTCCAAATCAGAGACAGTCCCTCCAAATCAGAGACAATCCCTCCAAATCAGAGATAGTCCCTCCAAATCAGAGACATTCCCTCCAAATCAGAGACACTCCCTCCAAATCAGAGACAGTCCCTCCAAATCAGAGACAGTCCCTCCAAATCAGAGACAGTCCCTCCAAATCAGAGACATTCCCTCCAAATCAGAGACAGTCCCTCCAAATCAGAGACACTCCCTCCAAATCAGAGACAATCCCTCCAAATCAGAGACAATCCCTCCAAATCAGGGACAGTCCCTCCAAATCAGGGACATTCCCTCCAAATCAGAGACAATCCCTCCAAATCAGAGACACTCCCTCCAAATCAGAGACAATCCCTCCAAATCAGAGACACTCCCTCCAAATCAGAGACATTCCCTCCAAATCAGGGACACTCCCTCCAAATCAGAGACATTCCCTCCAAATCAGAGACAGTCCCTCCAAATCAGAGACATTCCCTCCAAATCAGGGACACTCCCTCCAAATCAGAGACAGTCCCTCCAAATCAGAGACAATCCCTCCAAATCAGAGACATTCCCTCCAAATCAGAGACACTCCCTCCAAATCAGAGACATTCCCTACAAATCAGAGACAGTCCCTCCAAATCAGAGACATTCCCTCCAAATCAGAGACAGTCCCTCCAAATCAGAGACATTCCCTCCAAATCAGAGACAGTCCCTCCAAATCAGAGACAGTCCCTCCAAATCAGAGACAGTCCCTCCAAATCAGGGACACTCCCTCCAAATCAGAGACAATCCCTCCAAATCAGAGACAGTCCCTCCAAATCAGGGACACTCCCTACAAATCAGAGACACTCCCTCCAAATCAGAGACACTCCCTCCAAATCAGAGACAGTCCCTCCAAATCAGAGACATTCCCTCCAAATCAGAGACAATCCCTCCAAATCAGAGACACTCCCTCCAAATCAGAGACAGTCCCTCCAAATAAGAGACACTCCCTCCAAATCAGAGACAGTCCCTCCAAATCAGAGACATTCCCTCCAAATCAGGGACACTCCCTCCAAATCAGGGACAATCCCTCCAAATCAGAGACAGTCCCTCCAAATCAGGGACACTCCCTCCAAATCAGGGACAATCCCTCCAAATCAGAGACATTCCCTCCAAATCAGGGACACTCCCTCCAAATCAGGGACAATCCCTCCAAATCAGGGACACTCCCTCCAAATCAGGGACAATCCCTCCAAATCAGAGACAATCCCTCCAAATCAGAGACAGTCCCTCCAAATCAGGGACACTCCCTCCAAATCAGGGACACTCCCTCCAAATCAGAGACAGTCCCTCCAAATCAGAGAGATTCCCTCCAAATCAGAGACACTCCCTCCAAATCAGGGACACTCCCTCCAAATCAGAGACAGTCCCTCCAAATCAGAGAGATTCCCTCCAAATCAGAGACACTCCTCCAAATCAGAGACAGTCCCTCCAAATCAGAGACACTCCCTCCAAATCAGAGACAGTCCCTCCAAATCAGGGACACTCCCTCCAAATCAGGGACACTCCCTCCAAATCAGAGACAGTCCCTCCAAATCAGAGACATTCCCTCCAAATCAGAGACACTCCCTCCAAATCAGGGACACTCCTCCAAATCAGAGACACTCCCTCCAAATCAGGGCCACTCCCTCCAAATCAGAGACACTCCCTCCAAATCAGGGACAGTCCCTCCAAATCAGAGACATTCCCTCCAAATCAGAGACAATCCCTCCAAATCAGAGACACACCCTCCAAATCAGAGACAGTCCCTCCAAATCAGAGACATTCCCTCCAAATCAGAGACACTCCCTCCAAATCAGGGACACTCCTCCAAATCAGAGACAGTCCCTCCAAATCAGAGACATTCCCTCCAAATCAGAGACATTCCCTCCAAATCAGAGACAGTCCCTCCAAATCAGGGACATTCCTCCAAATCAGGGACACTCCCTCCAAATCAGAGACACTCCCTCCAAATCAGGGACAGTCCCTCCAAATCAGAGACATTCCCTCTAAATCAGAGACAGTCCCTCCAAATCAGAGACACTCCCTCCAAATCAGAGACACTCCCTCCAAATCAGGGCCACTCCCTCCAAATCAGAGACACTCCCTCCAAATCAGAGACAATCCCTCCAAATCAGAGACAGTCCCTCCAAATCAGAGACACTCCCTCCAAATCAGAGACAGTCCCTCCAAATCAGAGACAATCCCTCCAAATCAGAGATAGTCCCTCCAAATCAGAGACAGTCCCTCCAAATCAGAGACAATCCCTCGAAATCAGAGATAGTCCCTCCAAATCAGAGACATTCCCTCCAAATCAGAGACACTCCCTCCAAATCAGAGACAGTCCCTCCAAATCAGAGACAGTCCCTCCAAATCAGAGACACTCCCTCCAAATCAGAGACACTCCCTCCAAATCAGAGACATTCCCTCCAAATCAGAGACAGTCCCTCCAAATCAGAGACATTCCCTCCAAATCAGAGACAGTCCCTCCAAATCAGAGACAATCCCTCCAAATCAGAGAT
Organism: Lithobates septentrionalis; assembly: GCA_037952835.1. Classification (NCBI taxonomy): domain Eukaryota; kingdom Metazoa; phylum Chordata; class Amphibia; order Anura; family Ranidae; genus Lithobates; species Lithobates septentrionalis. Next base: position 28,693 of record JBBDGP010006004.1, on the reverse strand, counting down.
AGTCCCTCCAAATCAGAGACATTCCCTCCAAATCAGAGACACTCCCTCCAAATCAGAGACAGTCCCTCCAAATCAGAGACAGTCCCTCCAAATCAGAGACAGTCCCTCCAAATCAGAGACATTCCCTCCAAATCAGAGACAGTCCCTCCAAATCAGAGACACTCCCTCCAAATCAGAGACAATCCCTCCAAATCAGAGACAATCCCTCCAAATCAGGGACAGTCCCTCCAAATCAGGGACATTCCCTCCAAATCAGAGACAATCCCTCCAAATCAGAGACACTCCCTCCAAATCAGAGACAATCCCTCCAAATCAGAGACACTCCCTCCAAATCAGAGACATTCCCTCCAAATCAGGGACACTCCCTCCAAATCAGAGACATTCCCTCCAAATCAGAGACAGTCCCTCCAAATCAGAGACATTCCCTCCAAATCAGGGACACTCCCTCCAAATCAGAGACAGTCCCTCCAAATCAGAGACAATCCCTCCAAATCAGAGACATTCCCTCCAAATCAGAGACACTCCCTCCAAATCAGAGACATTCCCTACAAATCAGAGACAGTCCCTCCAAATCAGAGACATTCCCTCCAAATCAGAGACAGTCCCTCCAAATCAGAGACATTCCCTCCAAATCAGAGACAGTCCCTCCAAATCAGAGACAGTCCCTCCAAATCAGAGACAGTCCCTCCAAATCAGGGACACTCCCTCCAAATCAGAGACAATCCCTCCAAATCAGAGACAGTCCCTCCAAATCAGGGACACTCCCTACAAATCAGAGACACTCCCTCCAAATCAGAGACACTCCCTCCAAATCAGAGACAGTCCCTCCAAATCAGAGACATTCCCTCCAAATCAGAGACAATCCCTCCAAATCAGAGACACTCCCTCCAAATCAGAGACAGTCCCTCCAAATAAGAGACACTCCCTCCAAATCAGAGACAGTCCCTCCAAATCAGAGACATTCCCTCCAAATCAGGGACACTCCCTCCAAATCAGGGACAATCCCTCCAAATCAGAGACAGTCCCTCCAAATCAGGGACACTCCCTCCAAATCAGGGACAATCCCTCCAAATCAGAGACATTCCCTCCAAATCAGGGACACTCCCTCCAAATCAGGGACAATCCCTCCAAATCAGGGACACTCCCTCCAAATCAGGGACAATCCCTCCAAATCAGAGACAATCCCTCCAAATCAGAGACAGTCCCTCCAAATCAGGGACACTCCCTCCAAATCAGGGACACTCCCTCCAAATCAGAGACAGTCCCTCCAAATCAGAGAGATTCCCTCCAAATCAGAGACACTCCCTCCAAATCAGGGACACTCCCTCCAAATCAGAGACAGTCCCTCCAAATCAGAGAGATTCCCTCCAAATCAGAGACACTCCTCCAAATCAGAGACAGTCCCTCCAAATCAGAGACACTCCCTCCAAATCAGAGACAGTCCCTCCAAATCAGGGACACTCCCTCCAAATCAGGGACACTCCCTCCAAATCAGAGACAGTCCCTCCAAATCAGAGACATTCCCTCCAAATCAGAGACACTCCCTCCAAATCAGGGACACTCCTCCAAATCAGAGACACTCCCTCCAAATCAGGGCCACTCCCTCCAAATCAGAGACACTCCCTCCAAATCAGGGACAGTCCCTCCAAATCAGAGACATTCCCTCCAAATCAGAGACAATCCCTCCAAATCAGAGACACACCCTCCAAATCAGAGACAGTCCCTCCAAATCAGAGACATTCCCTCCAAATCAGAGACACTCCCTCCAAATCAGGGACACTCCTCCAAATCAGAGACAGTCCCTCCAAATCAGAGACATTCCCTCCAAATCAGAGACATTCCCTCCAAATCAGAGACACTCCCTCCAAATCAGAGACAGTCCCTCCAAATCAGGGACATTCCTCCAAATCAGGGACACTCCCTCCAAATCAGAGACACTCCCTCCAAATCAGGGACAGTCCCTCCAAATCAGAGACATTCCCTCTAAATCAGAGACAGTCCCTCCAAATCAGAGACACTCCCTCCAAATCAGGGACAGTCCCTCCAAATCAGAGATATTCCCTCCAAATCAGAGACAGTCCCTCCAAATCAGAGACAGTCCCTCCAAATCAGAGACATTCCCTCCAAATCAAAGACAGTCCCTCCAAATCAGGGACACTCTCTCCAAATCAGAGACACTCCCTCCAAATCAAAGACAGTCCCTCCGAATCAGAGACATTCCCTCTGAATCAGAGACATTCCCTCCAAATCAGAGACACTCCCTCCAAATCAGAGACACTCCCTCCAAATCAGGGACACTCCTTCCAAATCAGGGACACTCCCTCCAAATCAGAGACAGTCCCTCCAAATCAGGGACACTCCCTCCAAATCAGAGACACTCCCTCCAAATCAGAGACATTCCCTCCAAATCAGGGACAGTCCCTCCAAATCAGAGACATTCCCTCCAAATCAGAGACAGTCCCTCCAAATCAGAGACAATCCCTCCAAATCAGGGACAGTCCCTCCAAATCAGGGACAGTCCCTCCAAATCAGAGACAATCCCTCCAAATCAGAGACATTCCCTCCAAATCAGAGACACTCCCTCCAAATCAGAGACATTCCCTACAAATCAGAGACAGTCCCTCCAAATCAGAGACATTCCCTCCAAATCAGAGACAGTCCCTCCAAATCAGAGACATTCCCTCCAAATCAGAGACAGTCCCTCCAAATCAGAGACAGTCCCTCCAAATCAGAGACAGTCCCTCCAAATCAGGGACACTCCCTCCAAATCAGAGACAATCCCTCCAAATCAGAGACAGTCCCTCCAAATCAGGGACACTCCCTCCAAATCAGAGACACTCCCTCCAAATCAGAGACACTCCCTCCAAATCAGAGACAGTCCCTCCAAATCAGAGACATTCCCTCCAAATCAGAGACAATCCCTCCAAATCAGAGACACTCCCTCCAAATCAGAGACATTCCCTCCAAATCAGAGACAGTCCCTCCAAATCAGAGACATTCCCTCAAAATCAGAGACATTCCCTCCAAATCAGGGACACTCCCTCCAAATCAGGGACAATCCCTCCAAATCAGAGACAGTCCCTCCAAATCAGGGACACTCCCTCCAAATCAGGGACAATCCCTCCAAATCAGAGACATTCCCTCCAAATCAGGGACACTCCCTCCAAATCAGGGACAATCCCTCCAAATCAGGGACACTCCCTCCAAATCAGGGACAATCCCTCCAAATCAGAGACAGTCCCTCCAAATCAGAGACACTCCCTCCAAATCAGAGACACTCCCTCCAAATCAGAGACAGTTGGTTATATATTTCTATAGGTGAGTCTGTGCACCGTAGGAGCTTACACTCCATTTATTGTAGTATAGGAGTTTCCATCATCATACATGGGAAGGGGAGTCCATGTCAGGTTATGGGGCGTCCTACCCTGATCCGGCCAGGAAGTGACATGTGATTGGTTGCTATGGGTTACCACACTCTGCAGATCGCAGCATGACCCTGGACAACAGAGCTGACGCTCTATCCCAGGCTCTCCAAAGGGGGGAGGGGATAATGTGTATCCGGAGACGTTCCGCTCTGATCGGGATAATGAGGGAGATTATCTCTGGAATCCGAAAATTACATCTCACAATCCGTAACATTCCAGACACCCCCATCCCCCCCCCGCCGAGAGACAAACCGTACTCCTCGGAACACTGCCCCCCCAACTCCACCGATACCTGGAGTGTATACTCCACCCCCTAATCATAGAGCTCCACCCCCTAATCATAGAGCCCCACCCCCAACCATTGAGCTCCACCCCCAATCATAGAGCACCACCCCCTAATCATAGAGCTCCACCCCCTTATCATAGAGCCCCACCCCCTAATCATAGAGCCCCACCCCCTAATCATAGTGCCCAACCCCCAACCATTGAGCTCCACCCCAATCATAGAGCACCACCCCCTAATCATAGAGCTCCACCCGCTTATCATAGAGCTCCACCTCCTAATCATAGAGCTCCACCCCCATTCATAGAGCCCCACCCCCAATCATTGAGCTAATCATAGAGCTCCAACCCCAATCATAGAGCCCCACCCCCAATCATAGAGCCCCGCCCCCAATCATAGAGCTCCTTCCACAATCATAGAGCTACCCCCCCAATCATTGAGCTCCACCCCCCAATCATAAGAGTACCACCTCCAATCATAGCACTGCACCCCCAATCATTGAGCTCCACCCCCCAATCATAAGAGTACCACCTCCAATCATAGCACTGCACCCCCAATCATAGAGCTCCACCCCCTAATCATAGAGCTCCACCCCGTAATCATAGAGCTCCACCCCCCAATCATAGAGCTCCACCCCCAATCATTATTATTGTACAGGTTTTATATAGCGTAAACAGTTTGCACAGCGCTTTACAACATGAGGGCAGACATTACAGTTACATTACAATTTGGTAGAAGAGGAATCAGAGGGTCCTGATCATTAGAGCTTACAATCTAAGAAGGAGGGTCAATTGATACAAAAGGTAATAGCTGTGGGGGATGAGCTCATGTAGGTAATAAAACAGTATTAGTTAGAAGCAGGATAGGCTTCTTTGAAGAGAAGGGTTTTCAGGGATCGCCTGAAGATGGATAGATTGGGGGACAGTCGGACAGATTGGGGTAGGGAGTTCCAAAGGATGAGAGAAGCTCTGGAGAAATCCTGGAGGCGGGCATGGGAGGAGGTGACAAGGGAGCTAGAGAGCAGGAGGTCTTGGGATGACCGAAGAGAGCGGCTTGGTTGGTATTTTGGGACTAGGTTAGTGAAGGAGCTGGGGGCAGAGTTGTGGACGACTTTGTAAATTATTGTTAGTACTTTGAATTTTATTTGTTGGGTGAGTGGAAGCCAGTGGAGGGATTGGTGGAGAGGGGTGGAGGACACTGAATGGAGACCAGTGGAGGGATTGGTAGAGAGGGGTGGAGGACACTGAATGGAGACCAGTGGAGGGATTGGTAGAGAGGGGTGGAGGACACTGAATGGAGACCAGTGGAGGGATTGGTAGAGAGGGTTGGAGGACACTGAATGGAGACCAGTGGAGGGATTGGTAGAGAGGGGTGGAGGACACTGAATGGAGACCAGTGGAGGGATTGGTAGAGAGGGGTGGAGGACACTGAATGGAGACCAGTGGAGGGATTGGTAGAGAGGGGTGGAGGACACTGAATGGAGACCAGTGGAGGGATTGGTAGAGAGGGGTGGAGGACACTGAATGGAGACCAGTGGAGGGATTGGTAGAGAGGGGTGGAGGACACTGAATGGAGACCAGTGGAGGGATTGGTAGAGAGGGGTGGAGGACACTGAATGGAGATCAGTGGAGGGATTGGTAGAGAGGGGTGGAGGACACTGAATGGAGACCAGTGGAGGGATTGGTAGAGAGGGGTGGAGGACACTGAATGGAGACCAGTGGAAGGCTTGGTAGAGAGGGGTGGAGGACACTGAATGGAGACCAGTGGAGGGATTGGTAGAGAGGGGTGGAGGACACTGGATGGAGGTCAGTGGATGGATTGGTAGAGAGGGGTGGAGGACACTGAATGGAGACCAGTGGAGGGATTGGCAGAGAGGGGTGGAGGATACTGAATGGAGGTCAGTGGAGGGATTGGCAGAGAGGGGTGGAGGATACTGAATGGAGGTCAGTGGATGGATTGGTAGAGAAGGGTGGAGGACACCGAATTGAGACCAGTGGAGGGATTGGTAGAGAGGGGTGGAGGACACTGAATGGAGACCAGTGGAGGGATTGGCAGAGAGGGGTGGAGGACACTGAATGGAGGTCAGCGGAGGGATTGGTAGTGAGGGGAGGAGGACACTGAATGGAGATCAGTGGAGGGATTGACAGAGGTGGGTGGAGGACACTGAATGGAGGTCAGTGGAGGGATTGGTAGAGAGGGGTGGAGGACACTGAATGGAGGTCAGTGGAGGGATTGGTAGAGAGGGGTGGAGGACACTGAATGGAGGTCAGTGGAGGGATTGGTAGAGAGGGGTGGAGGACACTGAATGGAGGTCAGTGGAGGGATTGGTAGAGAGGGGTGGAGGACACTGAATGGAGATCAGTGGAGGGATTGGTAGAGAGGGGTGGAGGACACTGAATGGAGATCAGTGGAGGGATTGGTAGAGAGGGGTGGAGGACACTGAATGGAGACCAGTGGAGGGATTGGTAGAGAGGGGTGGAGGACATTGAATGGAGATCAGTGGAGGGATTGGTAGAGAGGGGTGGAGGAGACTGAATGGAGACCAGTGGAGGGATTGGTAGAGAGGGGTGGAGGACACTGAATGGAGGTCAGTGGAGGGATTGGTAGAGAGGGGTGGAGGACACTGAATGTAGATCAGTGGAGGGATTGGCAGAGAGGGGTGGAGGACACTGAATGGAGACCAGTGGAGGGATTGGTAGTGAGGGGAGGAGGACACTGAATGGAGATCAGTGGAGGGATTGGTAGAGAGGGGTGGAGGACACTGAATGGAGGTCAGTGGAGGGATTGGTAGAGAGGGGTGGAGGACACTGAATGGAGGTCAGTGGAGGGATTGGTAGAGAGGGGTGGAGGACACTGAATGGAGACCAGTGGAGGGATTGGTAGAGAGGGGTGGAGGACACTGGATGGAGGTCAGTGGAGGGATTGGTAGAGAGGGGTGGAGGACACTGAATGGAGATCAGTGGAGGGATTGGTAGAGAGGGGTGGAGGACACGGAATGGAGATCAGTGGAGGGATTGGTAGAGAGGGGTGGAGGACACTGAATGGAGACCAGTGGAGGGATTGGTAGAGAGGGGTGGAGGACACTGGATGGAGGTCAGTGGATGGATTGGTAGACAGGGGTGGAGGACACTGAATGGAGACCAGTGGAGGGATTGGCAGAGAGGGGTGGAGGATACTGAATGGAGGTCAGTGGAGGGATTGGTAGTGAGGGGAGGAAGACACTGAATGGAGATCAGTGGAGGGATTGACAGAGAGGGGTGGAGGACACTGAATGGAGGTCAATGGAGGGATTGGTAGAGAGGGGTGGAGGACACTGAATGGAGGTCAGTGGAGGGATTGTTAGAGAGGGGTGGAGGACACTGAATGGAGGTCAGTGGAGGGATTGGTAGAGAGGGGTGGAGGACACTGAATGGAGATCAGTGGAGGGATTGGTAGAGAGGGGTGGAGGACACTGAATGGAGGTCAGTGGAGGGATTGGTAGAGAGGGGTGGAGGACACTGAATGGAGGTCAGTGGAGGGATTGGTAGAGAGGGGTGGAGGACACTGAATGGAGATCAGTGGAGGGATTGGTAGAGAGGGGTGGAGGACACTGAATGGAGGTCAGTGGAGGGATTGGTAGAGAGGGGTGGAGGACACTGAATGGAGACCAGTGGAGGGATTGGTAGAGAGGGGTGGAGGACACTGAATGGAGATCAGTGGAGGGATTGGTAGAGAGGGGTGGAGGACACTGAATGGAGGCCAGTGGAGGGATTGGCAGAGAGGGGTGGAGGACACTAAATGGAGGTCAGTGGAGGGATTGGTAGAGAGGGGTGGAGGACACTGAATGGAGACCAGTGGAGGGATTGGCAGAGAAGGGTGGAGGACACCGAATTGAGACCAGTGGAGGGATTGGCAGAGAAGGGTGGAGGACACTGAATGGAGAACAGCGGAGGGATTGGTAGAGAGGGGTGGAGGACACTGAATGGAGGTCAGTGGAGGGATTGGTAGAGAGGGGTGGAGGACACTGAATGGAGGTCAGTGGAGGGATTGGTAGAGAGCGGTGGAGGACACTGAATGGAGATCAGTGGAGGGATTGGTAGAGAGGGGTGGAGGACACTGAATGGAGATCAGTAGAGGGATTGGTAGAGAGGGGTGGAGGACACTGAATGGAGGCCAGTGGAGGGATTGGTAGAGAGGGGTGGAGGACACTGAATGGAGACCAGTGGATAGATTGGTAGAGAGGGGTGGAGGACACTGAATGGAGACCAGTGGAGGGATTGGCAGAGAGGGGTGGAGGATACTGAATGGAGGTCAGTGGAGGGATTGGTAGTGAGGGGAGGAGGACACTGAATGGAGATCAGTGGAGGGATTGACAGAGAGGGGTGGAGGACACTGAATGGAGGTCAGTGGAGGGATTGGTAGAGAGGGGTGGAGGACACTGAATGGAGGTCAGTGGAGGGATTGGTAGAGAGGGGTGGAGGACACTGAATGGAGGTCAATGGAGGGATTGGTAGAGAGGGGTGAAGGACACTGAATGGAGGTCAGTGGAGGGATTGGTAGAGAGGGGTGGAGGACACTGAATGGAGGCCAGTGGAGGGATTGGCAGAGAGTGGTGGAGGACACTAAATGGAGGTCAGTGGAGGGATTGGCAGAGAAGGGTGGAGGACACCGAATTGAGACCAGTGGAGGGATTGGTAGAGAGGGGTGGAGGACATTGAATGGAGATCAGTGGAGGGATTGGCAGAGAGGGGTGGAGGACACTGAATGGAGGTCAGTGGAGGGATTGGTAGAGAGGGGTGGAGGAGACTGAATGGAGACCAGTGGAGGGATTGGTAGAGAGGGGTGAAGGACACTGAATGGAGAGCAGTGGAGGGATTGGTAGAGAGGGGTGGAGGACACTGAATTGAGACCAGTGGAGGGATTGGCAGAGAGGGGTGGAGGACACTGAATGGAGACCAGTGGAGGGGTTGGTAGAGGGATGGAGGACACTGAATGGAGGCCAGTGGAGGGATTGGTAGAGAGGGGTGGAGGACACTGAATGGAGGCCAGTGGAGGGATTGGTAGTGAGGGGTGGAGGACACTGAATGGAGACCAGTGGAGGGATTGGTAGAGAGGGGTGGAGGACATTGAATGGAGATCAGTGGAGGGATTGGCAGAGAGGGATGGAAGACACTGAATGGAGGTCAGTGGAGGGATTGGTAGAGAGGGGTGGAGGAGACTGAATGGAGACCAGTGGAGGGATTGGTAGAGAGGGGTGAAGGACACTGAATGGAGAGCAGTGGAGGGATTGGTAGAGAGGGGTGGAGGACACTGAATTGAGACCAGTGGAGGGATTGGCAGAGAGGGGTGGAGGACACTGAATGGAGACCAGTGGAGGGATTGGTAGAGAGGGGTGGAGGACACTGAATTGAGACCAGTGGAGGGATTGGTAGAGAGGGGTATAGGACACTGAATGAAGGCCAGTGGAGGGATTGGTAGAGAGGGGTGGAGGACACTGAATGGAGGCCAGTGGAGGGATTGTTAGAGAGGGGTGAAGGACACTGAATAGAGGCCAGTGGAGGGATTGGTAGAGAGGGGTGGAGGACACTGAATGGAGACCAGTGGAGGGGTTGGTAGAGAGGGGTGGAGGACACTGAATGGAGGCCAGTGGAGGGATTGGTAGAGAGGGGTGGAGGACACTGAATGGAGGCCAGTGGAGGGATTGGTAGAGAGGGGTGGAGGACACTGAATGGAGACCAGTGGAGGGATTGGTAGAGAGGGGTGGAGGACATTGAATGGAGATCAGTGGAGGGATTGGTAGAGAGGGGTGGAGGACACTGAATGGAGACCAGTGGAGGGATTGGTAGAGAGGGGTGGAGGAGACTGAATGGAGACCAGTGGAGGGATTGGTAGAGAGGGGTGAAGGACACTGAATGGAGACCAGTGGAGGGATTGGTAGAGAGGGGTGGAGGAGACTGAATGGAGATCAGTGGAGGGATTGGTAGAGAGGGGTGGAGGACATTGAATGGAGATCAGTGGAGGGATTGGTAGAGAGGGGTGGAGGACACTGAATGGAGACCAGTGGAGGGATTGGTAGAGAGGGGTGGAGGACATTGAATGGAGATCAGTGGAGGGATTGGTAGAGAGGGGTGGAGGACACTGAATGGAGACCAGTGGAGGGATTGGTAGAGAAGGGTGGAGGAGACTGAATGGAGATCAGTGGAGGGATTGGTAGAGAGGGGTGGAGGACACGGAATGGAGATCAGTGGAGGGATTGGTAGAGAGGGGTTGAGGACACTGAATAGAGACCAGTGGAGGGATTGGTAGAGAGGGGTGGAGGACACTAAATGGAGGCCAGTGGAGGGATTGGCAGAGAGGGGTGGAGGACACTAAATGGAGGTCAGTGGAGGGATTGGCAGAGAGGGGTGGAGGACACTGAATGGAGACCAGTGGGAGGGATTGGTAGAGAGGGCTGGAGGAGACTGAATGGACGTCAGTGGAGGGATTGGTAGAGAGGGGTGGAGGACACTGAATGTAGACCAGTGGAGGGATTGGTAGAGAGGGGTGAAGGACACTGAATGAAGGCCAGTGGAGGGATTGGTAGAGAGGGGTGGAGGACACTGAATGGAGGCCAGTGGAAGGATTGTTAGAGAGGGGTGAAGGACACTGAATAGAGGCCAGTGGGGGGATTGGTAGAGAGGGGTGGAGGACACTGAATGGAGACCAGTGGAGGGGTTGGTAGAGAGGGGTGAAGGACACTGAATGAAGGCCAGTGGAGGGATTGGTAGAGAGGGGTGGAGGACACTGAATGGAGGCCAGTGGAGGTATTGTTAGAGAGGGGTGAAGGACACTGAATAGAGGCCAGTGGAGGGATTGGTAGAGAGGGGTGGAGGACACTGAATGGAGACCAGTGGAGGGGTTGGTAGAGGGATGGAGGACACTGAATGGATTCCAGTGGAGGGATTGGTAGAGAGGGGAGGAGGACACTGAATGGAGGCCAGTGGAGGGATTGGTAGAGAGGGGTGGAGGACACTGAATGGAGGCCAGTGGAGGGATTGGTAGAGAGGGGTGGAGGACACTGAATGGAGACCAGTGGAGGCATTGGTAGAGAGGGGTGGAGGACACTGAATGGAGACCAGTGGAGGGATTGCTAGAGGGGTGGAGGACACTGAATGGAGGCCAGTGGAGGGATTGGTAAAGAAGGGTGGAGGACACTGAATGGAGACCAGTGGAGGGATTGGTAGAGGGGTTAAGGATACTGAATGGAGGCCAGTGGAGGGATTGGTATATAGGGGTGGAGGACACTGAATGGAGGCCAGTGGAGGGATTGGTAGAGAGGGGTGAAGGACACTGAATGGAGGCCAGTGGAGGGATTGGTAGAGAGGGGTGGAGGACACTGAATGGAGACCAGTGGAGAGATTGGTAGAGAGGGGTGGAGGACACTGAATGGAGACCAGTGGAGGGATTGGTAGAGAGGGGTGGAGGAGACTGAATGGAGATCAGTGGAGGGATTGGTAGAGAGGGGTGGAGGACATTGAATGGAGATCAGTGGAGGGATTGGTAGAGAGGGGTGGAGGACATTGAATGGAGATCAGTGGAGGGATTGGTAGAGAGGGGTGAAGGAGACTGAATGGAGACCAGTGGAGGGATTGGTAGAGAGGGGTGGAGGACACTGAATGGAGGTCAGTGGAGGGATTGGTAGAGAGGGGTGGAGGACACTGAATGTAGATCAGTGGAGGGATTGGCAGAGAGGGGTGGAGGACACTGAATGGAGGCCAGTGGAGGGATTGATAGAGAGGGTCAGAGGACACTGAATGGAGGCCAGTGGAGGGATTGGTAGAGAGGGGTGGAGGACACTGAATGGAGGTCAGTGGAGGGATTGGTAGAGAGGGGTGGAGGACACTGAATGGAGGTCAGTGGAGGGATTGGTAGAGAGGGGTGGAGGACACTGAATGGAGACCAGTGGAGGGATTGATAGAGAGGGTCGGAGGACACTGAATGGAGGCCAGTGGAGGGATTGATAGAGAGGGGTGGAGGACACTGAATGGAGGTCAGTGGAGGGATTGGTAGAGAGGGGTGGAGGACACTGAATGGAGACCAGTGGAGGGATTGGTAGAGAGGGGTGGAGGACACTGAATGGAGGTCAGTGGAGGGATTGGTAGAGAGGGGTGAAGGACACTGAATGGAGACCAGTGGAGGGATTGGTAGAGAGGGGTGGAGGACACTGAATGGAGACCAGTGGAGGGATTGGTAGAGAGTGGTGGAGGACACTGAATGGAGACCAGTGGAGGGATTGGTAGAGAGGGGTGGAGGACACTGAATGGAGGTCAGTGGAGGGATTGGTAGAGAGGGGTGAAGGACACTGAATGGAGACCAGTGGAGGGATTGGTAGAGAGGGGTGGAGGACACTGAATGGAGACCAGTGGAGGGATTGGCAGAGAGGTGTGGAGGACACTGAATGGAGGCCAGTGGAGGGATTGGTAGAGAGGGCTGGAGGACACTGAATGGAGACCAGTGGAGGGATTGGCAGAGAGGGGTGGAGGACACTGAATGGAGGTCAGTGGAGGGATTGGTAGAGAGGGGTGGAGGACACTGAATGGAGGTCAGTGGAGGGATTGGTAGAGAGGGGTGGAGGACACTGAATGGAGGTCAGTGGAGGGATTGGCAGAGAGGGGTGGAGAATACTGAATGGAGGTCAGTGGAGGGATTGGTAGAGAGGGGTGGAGGACACTGAATGGAGATCAGTGGAGGGATTGGTAGAGAGGGGTGAAGGACACTGAATGGAGACCAGTGGAGGGATTGGTAGAGAGGGGTGGAGGACACTGAATGGAGACCAGTGGAGGGATTGGCAGAGAGGTGTGGAGGACACTGAATTGAGGCCAGTGGAGGGATTGGTAGAGAGGGCTGGAGGACACTGAATGGAGACCAGTGGAGGGATTGGCAGAGAGGGGTGGAGGACACTGAATGGAGGCCAGTGGAGGGATTGGCAGAGAGGGGTGGAGGACACTGAATGGAGGTCAGTGGAGGGATTGGTAGAGAGGGGTGGAGGACACTGAATGGAGGTCAGTGGAGGGATTGGTAGAGAGGGGTGGAGGACACTGAATGGAGACCAGTGGAGGAATTGGTAGAGAGGGGTGGAGGACACTGAATGGAGGCCAGTGGAGGTATTGGTAGAGAGGGGTAGAGGACACTGAATGGAGACCAGTGGAGGGATTGGTAGAGAGGGGTGGAGGACACTGGAGATCAGTGGAGGGATTGGCAGAGTGGGGTGGAGGACACTGAATGGAGACCAGTGGAGGGATTGGCAGAGAAGGGTGGAGGACACTGAATGGAGACCAGTGGAGGGATTGGCAGAGAAGGGTGGAGGACACTGAATGGAGACCAGTGGAGGGATTGGCAGAGAAGGGTGGAGGACACTGAATGGAGACCAGTGGAGGGATTGGTAGAGAGGGGTGGAGGACACTGAATGGAGACCAGTGGAGGGATTGGTAGAGAGGAGTGGAGGACACTGAATGGAGGTCAGTGGAGGGATTGGTAGAGAGGGGTGGAGGACACTGAATGGAGGTCAGTGGAGGGATTGGTAGAGAGGGGTGGTGGACACTGAATGGAAACCAGTGAAGGGATTGGCAGAGAAGGGTGGAGGACACTGAATGGAGACCAGTGGTGGGATTGGTAGAGAGGGGTGGAGGACACTAAATGGAGATCAGTGGAGGGATTGGCAGAGAAGGGTGGAGGACACTGAATGGTTGGTAAGGTGGATGAGTCTTGCAGCGGCATTCCTTATGGACTGAAGGGGGAGGAGTGTATGTAAAGGTATCCAATGAGGAGGGAGTTGCAGTAATTGAGGCGAGAGATGACCAGGGAGTGAATTAGAAGATTGGTGGTGTCATTAGTTAAAAAGGGGCGTATTCTGGAAATGTTGCGGAGGCGGCATGATTTGGACAGGAGTTGGATGTGGGCCTGAAAGGACAGTTCAGAGTCTAAGGTCACCCCTATCACCCGGGCATGTGGGGACGGACTGATAGATGTGCCATTGATCTTGACAGAGAAGTCAGGGGAGGGGGCACGTGGGGGAGGAAATATTAGGAGCTCAGTTTTAGATAGATTCAGTTTGAGGAAGTGGTTTGACATCCAGGCTGATCCAGGGAGGACGTGTAGATCGAGAATAGTAGAGGTCCAAGGACAGAACCTTGGGGGACCCCCACTGGTAAGAGGAGTTGGAGAAGAGGAAGTGGAGTTGTAAGTGACACTGAAGGTGCGGTGAGATAGGTAATGCCGCGTACACACGGTCGGACTTTTCGTCTACAAAAGTCAGACAGCCTGTCCGACAGACTTCCGGCAGACTTTCGGCGGACTTGCGGCGGACTTGCGGCATACTTTCTAATGCCGCGTACACACGGTCGGACTTTTCGTCTACAAAAGTCAGACAGCCTGTCCGACAGACTTCCGGCAGACTTTCGGCATACTTTCTAACGAACGGACTTGCCTACACACGACCACACAAAAGTCCGACGGATTCGTACGTGATGACGTACACTGGACTAAAATAAGGAAGTTCATAGCCAGTAGCCAATAGGTGCCCTAGCGTGGCTTTTTGTCCGTCGGACTAGCACACAGACGAGCGGATTTCGGGGTCCGTCGTAGTTACGACGTAAAGATTTGAAGCATGTTTCAAATCTAAAGTACGTCGGATTTGAGGCTAAAAAAGTATGTTGAAAGTCCGGAGAAGCCCACACACGATCGGATTACCAGCCAGCTTTAGTCCGTCAGCGTCCGTTGGACTTTTGTAGACGAAAAGTCCGACCGTGTGTACGCGGCATAAGATTCGAACCAACGAAGAGTGCAGCCATGGAGACCAAGCAAATTGAGTTTTTTGAGAAGGAGGGGGTGGTCAACTGTATCAAAGGCAGCAGAAGGGTCCAAGAGTAATGCCGCGTACACACGGTCGGACTTTTCGTCTACAAAAGTCCAACGGACGCTGACGGACTAAAGCTGGCTGGTAATCCGATCGTGTGTGGGCTTCTCCGGACTTTCAACGTACTTTTTTAGCCTCAAATCCGACGTACTTTAGATTTGAAACATGCTTCAAATCTTTACTTCGTAACTACGACGGACCCCGAAATCCGCTCGTCTGTGTGCTAGTCCGACGGACAAAAAGCCACGCTAGGGCACCTATTGGCTACTGGCTATGAACTTCCTTATTTTAGTCCGGTGTACGTCATCACGTAATGCCGCGTACACACGGTCGTACTTTTCGTCTACAAAAGTCAGACAGCCTTTCCGACAGACTTCCGGCAGACTTTCGGTGGACTTGCGGCGGACTTGCGGCCTACTTTCTAACGAACGGACTTGCCTACACACGACCACACAAAAGTCGGTCGGATTCGTACGTGATGACGTACACCGGACTAAAATAAGGAAGTTCATAGCCAGTAGCCAATAGGTGCCCTAGCGTGGCTTTTTGTCCGTCGGACTAGCACACAGACGAGCGGATTTCGGGGTCCGTCGTAGTTACGAAGTAAAGTTTTGAAGCATGTTTCAAATCTAAAGTACGTCGGATTTGAGGCTAAAAAAGTCAGTTGAAAGTACGGAGAAGCCCACACACGATCGGATTACCAGCCAGCTTTAGTCCGTCAGCGTCCGTTGGACTTTTGTAGACGAAAAGTACGACCGTGTGTACGCGGCATAAGAATTCGACGGACTTTTGTGTGATCGTGTGTAGGCAAGTCTGTTCGTTAGAAAGTCCGCCGCAAGTCCGTCGAAAGTCCGCCGAAAGTCTGTCGGAAGTCTGTCGGACAGGCTGTCTGACTTTTGTAGACGAAAAGTCCGACCGTGTGTACGCGGCATAATGCCGCGTACACACGGTCCTACTTTTCGTCTACAAAAGTCCAACAGACGCTGATGGACTAAAGCTGGCTGGTAATCCGATCGTGTGTGGGCTTCTCCGGACTTTCAACTGACTTTTTTAGCCTCAAATCCGACGTACTTTAGATTTGAAACATGTTTTAAAACTTTACTTCGTAACTACGACGGACCCCGAAATCCGCTCGTCTGTGTGCTAGTCCGACGGACAAAAAGCCACGCTAGGGCACCTATTGGCTACTGGCTATGAACTTCCTTATTTTAGTCCGGTGTACGTCATCACGTACGAATCCGTTAGACTTTTGTGTGGTCGTGTGTAGGCAAGTCCGTTCGTTAGAAAGTAGGCCGCAAGTCCGCCGCAAGTCCACCGAAAGTCTGCCGGAAGTCTGTCGGACAGGCTGTCCGACTTTTGTAGACGAAAAGTACGACCGTGTGTACGCGGCATAAGAGTATGGAATTTGGAGGCAAAAGGGAGTAAAGAGATGGGTCTTAGGTTGTTAATATTGGTGGGGTCTGAGGCCTTTTTTGGTATGGGAGTGACTAGCGCATGTTTCAGAGGGTTGGGGAAGATGCCAGTAGAGAGGGAGAGGTTGAAGATATGAGTTAAGGAGTTTAGGATAGAGTCAGATGGTGACCATAGTATTTGAGAAGGAACAGGGTCCAGGGGGCAGGAGGTTAGGTGGGCATTAGAAAAAAGTTTAGTGACTTCCTCTGTAGTAGCTGGGTTGAAAGGAGGACAAGGAGTGTAAAGTGAGGGAGATGTCTGTAGAGCGGAGATCTCGAGAGGAATGGTCTCAATCTTATTTTTGAAGTGATTAGCAATCTCCTAGGCAGTGAGTAAGTTAGTTGAAGGCGGTAGTGGAGGACGAAGTAGAGTGGTAAAGGTAGAAAAGAGTTGACGGGGACTGGATGAGAAGGTGTTAATGACAGTGATAAAGTAGGTCTCTTTGGCAGTGTGGAGGCAGGAATGGTATTTTTGGAGGGCAGATTTATATTGGCTGAAATCTTGCTGTGACTTCTGCCGCGTACACACGAGTGGACTTTGCGGCATACTTGGTCCGGCGTACCGGATTTCGTCGGACAATTCGATCGTGTGTGGGCTCCAGCGGACTTTGTTTTCTCAAAAGTTTGACGGACTTAGATTTGAAACATGTTTCAAATCTGTCCAACGGACTCGAGTCCGGTCGAAAAGTCCGCTCGTCTGTGTGCTAGTCCGACGGACAAAAAACGACTCTAGGGCAGCTATTGGCTACTGGCTATGAACTTCCTTGTTTTAGTCCGGTCGTACGTCATCACGTACGAATCCGTCGGACTTTGGTTGATTGTGTGTAGGCACCATTCGGAAAGTCCATCGTAAAGTCCATCGAAAAGTACGCAGGACAAAATCTGCTATAAAGTCCGCTCGTGTGTACGCGGCATTCGTATTACGTCACAGGCCCTCAAGAGCGCAGCTACATTTTTTGAGGCTTCTGGTATTGTCTGTCTGCCAGGGTTGTAGCGGTCGGGGCCCGATTCTGTGTGTAGTTAGGGGGGCGAAGGTATCCAGGGTGGATGACAGTGAACTGTTGTAGACAGAAGTGGCCAGCTTGGGGCAGGACAAGGATGAGATTTTGTCGTAGAGACAATCTGTAGCAGAAAAATGAAAGAGAAGGGTTAAGATGGCGAAGGTTTCTACGGGTTATGCCGCGTACACACGAGCGGACATTACGGCGGACTTTGCCCGGCGGACTTTTCGACGTACTTTCCGACGGACTTTGTGAATGAACGGACTTGCCTACACACAATCCACCAAAGTCCGTCGATTTCGTACGTGATGACGTACACCGGACTAAAACAAGGAAGTTCATAGCCAGTAGCCAATAGCTGCCCTAGCGTGGCTTTTTGTCCGTCGAACTAGCATACAGACGGCGGACTTTTCGACCGGACTCGATTTCAACGGATAAATTTAAAACAAGTTTCAAATCTAATTCCGTCGAACTTTTGAGAAAACAAAGTCCGCTGGAGCCCACACACATCGAATTGTCCGACGAAATCCAGTCCGCCGGGCAAAGTCCGCCGTAATGTCCGCTCGTGTGTACGCGGCATAATAGTTTGGTAGTTGGAAGGCAAGGAGAGAGTGAAACTAATAAGGTGGTGATCAGAGAGAGGAAAAGGAATTTTGGAGAGGTTGGAGAAGTTGTGCGGAGTACATAGGTAGGAGAATATGAGGTCAAGGCAGTTGCCAACAGAGTGAGTAGAAGCGCTTGTCCATTGTTTTAGGTCAAAAGAGGAGGTTAGGCTCAGCAGCATAGAAGTAGCGGGAGTGCCAAGATTAATGCCGCGTACACACGGTCGGACTTTTCGTCTACAAAAGTCCAACGGACGCTGACGGACTAAAGCTGGCTGGTAATCCGATCGTGTGTGGGCTTCTCCGGACTTTCAACATACTTTTTTAGCCTCAAATCCGACGTACTTTAGATTTGAAACATGCTTCAAATCTTTACTTCGTAACTACGACGGACCCCGAAATCCGCTCGTCTGTGTGCTAGTCCGACGGACAAAAAGCCACGCTAGGGCACCTATTGGCTACTGGCTATGAACTTCCTTATTTTAGTCCAGTGTACGTCATCACGTAAGAATTCGACGGACTTTTGTGTGATCGTGTGTAGGCAAGTCTGTTCGTTAGAAAGTCCGCCGCAAGTCCGTCGAAAGTCCGCCGAAAGTCTGCCGGAAGTCTGTCGGACAGGCTGTCTGACTTTTGTAGACGAAAAGTCCGACCGTGTGTACGCGGCATAACAGGGATACGGAAGTCACCAAGAATGAATATTGGAATTTCAGAAGAGAGAAAGTAGGGTAGCCAGGCAGAGAAGTCTTCAAGGAAGTTTGATACCGGTCTAGGAGGCCGATAGATCACAGCAATTCTCAATGAAACTGGAGAAAATAGACGAATACAGTGAGCTTCAAATGAGGAGAGGGACAGAGAGGGGGGTGGATGAAGAGCCTGAAAAGTGCTTTGAGGGGATAGGAGGATTCCAACACCACCTCCTTTCTGTCCACTAGGCCTGGGAGAGTCCACAGGAGGCCACCATAGTGCCGCGTACACACGGTCGTACTTTTCGTCTACAAAAGTCCAACGGACGCTGACGGACTAAAGCTGGCTGGTAATCCGATCGTGTGTGGGCTTCTCCGGACTTTCAACTGACTTTTTTAGCCTCAAATCCGACGTACTTTAGATTTGAAACATGCTTCAAAACTTTACTTCGTAACTACGACGGACCCCGAAATCCGCTCGTCTGTGTGCTAGTCCGACGGACAAAAAGCCACGCTAGGGCACCTATTGGCTACTGGCTATGAACTTCCTTATTTTAGTCCGGTGTACGTCATCACGTACGAATCCGACCGACTTTTGTGTGGTCGTGTGTAGGCAAGTCCGTTCGTTAGAAAGTAGGCCGCAAGTCCGCCGCAAGTCCACCGAAAGTCTGCCGGAAGTCTGTCGGACAGGCTGTCTGACTTTTGTAGACGAAAAGTACGACCGTGTGTACGCGGCATAGGAGAGAGAAGCAGGAGAAGGAAGGTCGGAGTCTTGAGTCCAGGTCTCAGTAATTGCAGGTAGGTTCAGGGAGTTTGTGATAAATAGGTCATGGACGGTGGTGAGTTTGTTACAAACAGAGCGGACATTCCAAAGGGCACAGGAGAAGGGGAGGCTGGTTCTAGGCTGAGGAGGAATAGAAATGAGATTGTGTGGATTGCGGCTGCTATCAGAGGATGAGGGGTGCTGGGTATGTTGGCCAAAGGTAAATGATGGCGGTCCAGGATTTGGGGAAATATCTCCAGAAGTTAGGGGAAGCAGAAGGGTGATGATAGTTGCCAATGCAATCCCAGCCTGTGAAAACCCCAGCTCTATCCCCAATCATAGAGCTCCACCCCAAATCATAGAGCCCCACCCCCAATCTTATGCCGCGTACACACGGTCGGACTTTTCGTCTACAAAAGTCCAACGGACGCTGACGGACTAAAGCTGGCTGGTAATCCGATCGTGTGTGGGCTTCTCCGGACTTTCAACGTACTTTTTTAGCCTCAAATCCGACGTACTTTAGATTTGAAACATGCTTTAAAACTTTACTTCGTAACTACGACGGACCCCGAAATCCGCTCGTCTGTGTGCTAGTCCGACGGACAAAAAGCCACGCTAGGGCACCTATTGGCTACTGGCTATGAACTTCCTTATTTTAGTCCGGTGTACGTCATCACGTACGAATCCGTCAGACTTTTGTGTGGTCGTGTGTAGGCAAGTCCGTTCGTTAGAAAGTCTGCCGCAAGTCCGCCGAAAGTCTGCCGGAAGTCTGCCGGAAGTCTGTCGGACAGGCTGTCTGACTTTTGTAGACGAAAAGTCCGACCGTGTGTACGCGGCATTAGAGTTCCACCTCCATTCATAGCACTGCACCCCCAATCATAGAGCTCCACCCCCAATCATAGAGCTCTATCCCCAATCATAGAGCTCCACCCCCAATCATAGAGCTCTATCCCCAATCATAGAGCTCCACCCCCAATCATAGAGCTCCACTCCAATCATAGAGCCCCACCCCCAATCATAGCACTAAACCCCCTATCATAGAGCTCCACCCCCAATCACAGAGCTCCACCCCCAATCATAGAGCCCCACCCCCATCATAGAGTTCCACCCCAATCATAGAGCTCCATCCCCAATCATAGAGCTCCACCCCCTAATCATAGAGCCCCACCCCTTTTATAAAGCCCCACCCCCAATTATAGAGCTCCACCCCCTAATCATAGAGCCCCACCCCCAATCATAGAGCTCCACCCCCAATCATAGAGCCCCACTCCCAATCATAGAGCTCCTGCCCCTATCATAGAGCTACACCCCCAATCATTGAGCTCCACCCCCAATCATAGAGCCCCACCCCCAATCATAGAGCTCCACCCCCAATCATAGAGCCCCACCCCCAATCATAGAGCTCCTGCCCCTATCATAGAGCTACACCCCCAATCATTGAGCTCCACCCCCAATCATAGAGCCCCACCCCCAATCTTAGAGTTCCACCTCTATTCATAGCACTGCACCCCCAATCATAGAGCTCCACCTCATAATCATAGAGCTCCACCTCCAATCATAGAGCTCCACCTCCCAATCATAGAGCTCCACCCTCTAATTATAGAGCTCCACCCCCCAATCATAGAGCTCCACCCCTATTCATAGAGCTCCACTCCCTAATCATAGAGCTCCACCCCTCAATCATAGCACTGCACCC
Organism: Lithobates septentrionalis; assembly: GCA_037952835.1. Classification (NCBI taxonomy): domain Eukaryota; kingdom Metazoa; phylum Chordata; class Amphibia; order Anura; family Ranidae; genus Lithobates; species Lithobates septentrionalis. The sequence goes on along the minus strand of JBBDGP010006004.1, from coordinate 7,916 downwards.
CCAATCATAGAGCTCCACCCCCAATTATAGAGCCCCACTCCCTAATCATAGAGCTCCACCCCCAATCATACAGCTTCATCCCCAATCATAGAGCTCCACTCCCTAATCATAGAGCTCCACCCCCAATCATGGAGCCCCACCCCCAATTATAGAGCTCCACCCCCAATAATACCACTGCACCCCCAATCATAGAGCTCCACCCCCAATCATAGAGCTCCACCCCCTAATCATAGAGCTTCGCCCCCAATCATAGAGCTTCATCCCCAATCATAGAGCTCCACCCCTAATCAAAGAGCTCCACCCCAATCATGGAGCCCCACCCCCAATAATAGAGCTCCACCCCCAATCATACAACTGCACCCCCAATCATAGAGCTCCACCCCCTAATCATAGAGCCCCAACTCCAATCATAGAGCTCCACCCCCCAATCATAGCACTCCACCCCCCCAATCATTGGGCTCCACCCCCCAATCATAGAGCTCCACCCCCCAATCATAGTGCTCCACCCCCCTATTATTGAGCTCCACCCCCCAATCATAGAGCTCCACCTCCTATCATAGCAATGCACCCCCAATCATAGAGCTCCACCCCCAATCATAGAGTTCCACCCCCAATTATAGAGCTCCTATCATAGCAATGCACCCCAGTCATCACACTGCACCTCCAGGCACAGCACTGAACCACAATCACCTCACTACACCCCGATCCTCACACTGAGCTGTGACCCCAATGATGTCAGACTGATTGTAGCATCCAATTACCGATAGACCCCATTTACACCTGGGTGACGCATTACTTTTCTCACTGCATTATTGGTATGTTTGTCTCACATTAGCACAGGCCATCCCATTCACTTCAATACATCGCCCTCTGCGCCCGACATGCTCCATAGCAGCTCATCTACCTGTTTTGGCATTAAGCCAACAATGCGTTTTACTGTATTCAGTTGTGCGACAAAACGTGGGACCACTACCTGCGTCTAGGGTGCCAATGAGAAAGAATGACACCTCCAGCGTGGAACGCCGAATAACCTCCCAGCGATGTCTGATACGCATTGAGACCAAACCTCACCATGAAAAAGCCTGAAGAGGACTTCCACACCTCGTGCCTCATAGTATATCATTATATATCTACTGAGAAAATATCCAATTCTGACCGAGGAGACGAGGCCTCACATTCCACCATATATAAGACATGGGGGGGGGGGGAGGGGGCACTCAGGGCAGATATGGAAGACATTATTCCCTCTCAGTGTCATTCGGGGTCATGAGACGGTCAGGTTGTTGTTAATAAATGACCAAGAGTTCCTAGGTGTGGCTGTCCAGAGGGGTCAGAAGAATGAAGCACAGCGGGGGGGAATTGCTCTTTAAACATTTCCAGAGGCAGACACACATATACCAACCACCTACAGACAAACATCCCCTGATCTCCAGTCTGCCACCATATCCAATGACCATACACCTGCCAGACCCAACAACCACCCATCCAACTACCAGACCCAACAACCACCCATCCAATCTCCAGACTACTGCCAGACCCAACAACCACCCATCCAACCCTCAGACTATAGCCAGATGCAACAACCACCCATCCAACCCCCAGACTACTGCCAGACCCAACAACCACCCATCCAGCCCTCAGACGACTGCCAGACCCAACAACCACCCATCCAACCCCCAGACTACTGGCAGACCCAACAACCACCCATCCAGCCCTCAGACGACTGCCAGACCCAACAACCATCCATCCAACCCCCAGACTACTGCCAGATGCAACAACCACCCATCCAACCCCCAGACTACTGCCAGATGCAACAACCACCCATCCAACCCCCAGACTACTGCCAGACCCAACAACCACCCATCCAGCCCTCAGATGACTGCCAGACCCAACAACCACCTATCCAACCCTCAGACTACTGCCAGACCCAAGAACCACCCATCCAAGCCTCAGACTACTGCCAGATGCAACAACCACCCATCCAACCCCCAGACTACTGCCAGACCCAACAACCACCCATCCAGCCCTCAGACGACTGCCAGACCCAACAACCACCCATCCAACCCTCAGACTACTGCCAGACCCAACAACCACCCATCCAACCCTCAGACTACTGCCAGACCGAAAAACCACCCATCCAATCCCCAGACTACTGCCAGACCCAACAACCACCCATCCAGCCCTAAGACGACTGCCAGACCCAACAACCACCCATCCAACCCCCAGACTACTGCCAGATGCAACAACCACCCATCCAATCTCCAGACTACTGCCAGACCCAACAACCACCCATCCAACCCCCAGACTACTGCCAGACCCAACAACCACCCATCCAATCTCCAGACTACTGCCAGACTAACAACCACCCATCTAATCCACAGACTACTGCCAGACCCAACAACCACCCATCCAATCTCCAGACTACTGCCAGACCCAACAACCACCCATCTAACACCCAGACTACTGCCAGACCCAACAACCACACATCCAATCTCCAGACTACTGCCAGACCCAACAACCACCCATCTAACCCCCAGACTACTGCCAGACCCAACAACCACCCATCTAACCCCCAGACTACTGCCAGACCCAACAACCACCCATCTAATCCACAGACTACTGCCAGACCCAACAACCACCCATCCAATCTCCAGACTACTGCCAGACCCAACAACCACCCATCTAACACCCAGACTACTGCCAGACCCAACAACCACCCATCCAATCTCCAGACTACTGCCAGACCCAACAACCACACATCCAATCTCCAGACTACTGCCAGACCCAACAACCACCCATCTAACCCCCAGACTACTGCCAGACCCAACAACCACCCATCCAATCTCCAGACTACTGCCAGACCCAACAACCACCCATCCAATCTCCAGGCTACTGCCAGACCCAACAACCACCCATCCAATCTCCAGACTACTGCCAGACCCAACAACCACCCATCTAATTCACAGACTACTGCCAGACCCAACAACCACCCATCCAACCCCCAGACTACTGCCAGACCCAACAACCATCCATCTAATCTCCAGACTACTGCCAGACCCAACAACCACCCATCTAATCCACAGACTACTGTCAGACCCAACAACCACCCCTCTAATCTCCAGACTACTGCCAGACCCAACAACCACCCATCTAACCCCCAGACTACTGCCAGACCCAACAACCACCCATTCAAACCCCAGACTACTGCCAGACCCAACAACCATCCATCTAATCCACAGACTACTGTCAGACCCAACAACCACCCATCTAATCTCCAGACTACTGCCAGACCCAACAAACACCCATCCAATCTCCAGACTACTGCCAGACCCAACAACCACACATCCAATCTCCAGACTACTGCCAGACCCAACAACCACCCATCCAATCTCCAGACTACTGCCAGACCCAACAACCACCCATTCAAACCCCAGACTACTGCCAGACTCAACAACCACCCATCCAACCCTCAGACGACTGCCAGACCCAACAACCACCCATCCAATCTCCAGACTACTGCCAGACCCAACAACCACCCATCCAATCTCCATACTACTGCCAGACCCAACAACCACCCATCCAACCCCCAGACTACTGCCAGACCCAACAACCACCCATCCAATCTCCAGACTACTGCCAGACCCAACAACCACCCATCCAACCCCCAGACTACTGCCAGACCCAACAACCACCCATCTAACCCACAGACTACTGCCAGACCCAACAACCACCCATCTAACCCCCAGACTACTGCCAGACCCAACAACCACCCATCCAATCTCCAGACTACTGCCAGACCCAACAACCACCCATCTAATCTCCGGACTACTGCCAGACCCAACAACCACCCATCCAACCCCCAGACTACTGCCAGACCCAACAACCATCCATCTAATCTCCAGACTACTGCCAGACCCAACAACCACCCATCCAACCCCCAGACTACTGCCAGACCCAACAACCACCCATCTAACCCCCAGACTACTGCCAGACCCAACAACCACCCATCTAATCCACAGACTACTGTCAGACCCAACAACCACCCATCTAATCTCCAGACTACTGCCAGACCCAACAACCACCCATCCAATCTCCAGACTACTGCCAGACCCAACAACCACACATCCAATCTCCAGACTACTGCCAGACCCAACAACCACCCATCTAACCCCCAGACTACTGCCAGACCCAACAACCACCCATCCAATCTCCAGACTACTGCCAGACCCAACAACCACCCATCCAATCTCCAGGCTACTGCCAGACCCAACAACCACCCATCCAATCTCCAGACTACTGCCAGACCCAACAACCACCCATCTAATTCACAGACTACTGCCAGACCCAACAACCACCCATCCAACCCCCAGACTACTGCCAGACCCAACAACCATCCATCTAATCTCCAGACTACTGCCAGACCCAACAACCACCCATCTAATCCACAGACTACTGTCAGACCCAACAACCACCCATCCAACCCCCAGACTACTGCCAGACCCAACAACCACCCATCCAATCTCCAGACTACTGCCAGACCCAACAACCACCCATCTAACCCCCAGACTACTGCCAGACCCAACAACCACCCATTCAAACCCCAGACTACTGCCAGACCCAACAACCATCCATCTAATCCACAGACTACTGTCAGACCCAACAACCACCCATCTAATCTCCAGACTACTGCCAGACCCAACAACCACACATCCAATCTCCAGACTACTGCCAGACCCAACAACCACCCATCCAATCTCCAGACTACTGCCAGACCCAACAACCACCCATTCAAACCCAGACTACTGCCAGACTCAACAACCACCCATCCAACCCTCAGACGACTGCCAGACCCAACAACCACCCATCCAATCTCCAGACTACTGCCAGACCCAACAACCACCCATCCAATCTCCATACTACTGCCAGACCCAACAACCACCCATCCAACCCCCAGACTACTGCCAGACCCAACAACCACCCATCCAATCTCCAGACTACTGCCAGACCCAACAACCACCCATCCAACCCCCAGACTACTGCCAGACCCAACAACCACCCATCTAACCCACAGACTACTGCCAGACCCAACAACCACCCATCTAACCCCCAGACTACTGCCAGACCCAACAACCACCCATCCAATCTCCAGACTACTGCCAGACCCAACAACCACCCATCCAATCTCCAGACTACTGCCAGACCCAACAACCACCCATCCAATCTCCATACTACTGCCAGACCCAACAACCACACATCCAATCTCCAGACTACTGCCAGACCCAACAACCACCCATCCAATCTCCATACTACTGCCAGACCCAACAACCACCCATCCAACCCCCAGACTAACTGCCAGACCCAACAACCACCCCATCCAATCTCCAGACTACTGCCAGACCCAACAACCACCCATCCAACCCCCAGACTACTGCCAGACCCAACAACCACCCATCTAACCCACAGACTACTGCCAGACCCAACAACCACCCATCTAACCCCCAGACTACTGCCAGACCCAACAACCACCCATCCAATCTCCAGACTACTGCCAGACCCAACAACCACCCATCCAATCTCCAGACTACTGCTAGACCCAACAACCAACCATCCAACCCCCAGACTACTGCCAGACCCAACAACCACCCATCCAATCTCCAGACTACTGCCAGACCCAACAACCACCCATCCAATCTCCAGACTACTGCCAGACTAACAACCACCCATCTAATCCACAGACTACTGCCAGACCCAACAACCACCCATCCAATCTCCAGACTACTGCCAGACCCAACAACCACCCATCCAATCTCCAGACTACTGCCAGACCCAACAACCACCCATCTAACCCCCAGACTACTGCCAGACTCAACAACCACCCATCTAATCCACAGACTACTGCCAGACCCAACAACCAACCATCCAATCTCCAGACTACTGCCAGACCCAACAACCACTCATTGGGACGCCTGACTTACACACACATGAACTTTAATGTCATCACAGTCTTATGCCGCGTACACACGGTCGGACTTTTCGTCTACAAAAGTCCAACGGACGCTGACGGACTAAAGCTGGCTGGTAATCCGATCGTGTGTGGGCTTCTCCGGACTTTCAACGTACTTTTTTAGCCTCAAATCCGACGTACTTTAGATTTGAAACATGCTTCAAATCTTTACTTCGTAACTACGACGGACCCCGAAATCCGCTCGTCTGTGTGCTAGTCCGACGGACAAAAAGCCACGCTAGGGCACCTATTGGCTACTGGCTATGAACTTCCTTATTTTATGCCGCGTACACAACGGTCGTACTTTTCGTCTACAAAAGTCAGACAGCTGTCCGACAGACTTCCCGGCAGACTTCCGGCAGACTTTCGACAGACTTGCGGCAGACTTTCTAACGAACGGACTTGCCTACACACGACCACACAAAAGTCTGACGGATTCGTACGTGATGACGTACACCGGACTAAAATAAGGAAGTTCATAGCCAGTAGCCAATAGGTGCCCTAGCGTGGGTTTTTGTCCGTCGGACTAGCACACAGGACGAGCGGATTTCGGGGTCCGTCGTAGTTACGAAGTAAAGTTTTAAAGCATGTTTCAAATCTAAAGTACGTCGGATTTGAGGCTAAAAAAGTACGTTGAAAGTCCGGAGAAGCCCACACACGATCGGATTACCAGCCAGCTTTAGTCCGTCAGCGTCCGTTGGACTTTTGTAGACGAAAAGTACGACCGTGTGTACGCGGCATTAGTCCGGTGTACGTCATCACGTAAGAATTCGACGGACTTTTGTGTGATCGTGTGTAGGCAAGTCTGTTCGTTAGAAAGTCCGCCGCAAGTCCGTCGAAAGTCCGCCGAAAGTCTGCCGGAAGTCTGTCGGACAGGCTGTCTGACTTTTGTAGACGAAAAGTCCGACCGTGTGTACGCGGCATTAAGCTTCGTACACACGATCGTACTTTCTGACTGGAAATGTTGGATGTCAGGCTGTTGGCGGTAAATCAAACTGTGTGTACGCTCCATCGGACAATTGTTGTCGGACTTTCCGCCAATAAATGTTGGATGGCAGGTTTTCAAATTTTCTGTGGACAAATGTCCCAATCGTGTGTGTAGACAAGTCCGTAGGACAAAAGTCCAAAGTACAAACGCATGTTCAGGAGCAAGGAGGAGCCGGAAGTGGTCGGTCTTGTAAACTATCGATCGTAATGGAGAATTAACATTTGTGACGCGGCAAATTGTGAAATCTGGAAATGCAGCGCACAATTCTCTTCTTCTATATGGGATAATAATGAAGCTGCTTTGCTGGTGATAATGATGGATTATTGCAAATTAATTTTCAAGGGCTTTTTTTTTCTAGTGATATCAAGAATAATATTATTATGTTTAATTTTTTTTTTTTTTTTGGCAAGTTACCACAACACCATTATTATCCCGGAGTTTATAAGATCAAAGATACAACTATGTTGGTGTCTCTTGTTAATGTTACTTTGTATTTTATAAATGTAATGCCGCGTACACACGGTCGGACTTTTCGTCTACAAAAGTCAGACAGCCTTTCCGACAGACTTCCGGCAGACTTTCGGCGGACTTGCGGCGGACTTGCGGCATACTTTCTAATGAACGGACTTGCCTACACACGACCACACAAAAGTCGGTCGGATTCGTACGTGATGACGTACACCGGACTAAAATAAGGAAGTTCATAGCCAGTAGCCAATAGGTGCCCTAGCGTGGCTTTTTGTCCGTCGGACTAGCACACAGACGAGCGGATTTCGGGGTCCGTCGTAGTTACGAAGTAAAGTTTTAAAGCATGTTTCAAATCTAAAGTACGTCGGATTTGAGGCTAAAAAAGTACGTTGAAAGTCCGGAGAAGCCCACACACGATCGGATTACCAGCCAGCTTTAGTCCGTCAGCGTCCGTTG
>JBBDGP010006003.1:0-37500 GCA_037952835.1 Lithobates septentrionalis | reverse complement strand
CATATCCCACCTCATATTCCACCTCATATCCCACCTCATATCCCACCTCATATCCCACCTCTTATCCCACCTCATATCCCACCTCTTATCCCACCTCTTATCCAACCTTTTATCTCACCTCATATCCCACCTCATATCCAACCTCATATCCCACCCCATATCCAACCTCATATCCCACCTCATATCCCACCTCATATCCCACCTCATATCCCACCTCATATTCCACCTCATATCCCACCTCATATCCAACCTCATATCCCACCCCATATCCAACCCCATATCCAACCTCATATCCCATCTCATATCCCATCTCATATCCCACCTCATATCCCACCTCATATCCCACTTCATACCCCACCCCATATCCCATCTTATATCCAACCTCATATCCCACCTCATATCCCACCCCATATCCAACCTCATATCCCACCCCATATCCCACCTCATATCCCCACCTCATATGCCATCTCATATCCCACCTCATATCCCACCCAATATCCCACCTCTTATCCAACCCCATATCCAACCTTTTATCCCACCTCATATCCCACCTCATATCCAACCTCATATCCCACCTCATATCCAACCCCATATCCCACCTCATATCCCACCTCATATTCCACCTCATATTCCACCTCATATTCCACCTCATATCCCACCTCATATCCAACCTCATATCCCACCCCATATCCCACCTCATATCTCATCTCATATCCCACCTCATATCCCACATCATATCCAACCTCTTATCCCACCCCTTATCCCACCCCATATCCCAACTCATTTTCCACATCATATCCCACCCCATATCCCACCTCATATCCAACCTCATATCCCTCCTCATATCCCATCCAATATCCCACCCCATATCCAACCTCATATCCCTCCTCATATTCAACCTCATATCCCACCTCATATCCCACCTCATATCCCACCTCATATCCCACCTCATATCACACCTCATATCCCACCTCATATCCAACCTCATATCCCACCCCATATCCCACCTCATATCAAACCTCATATCCCACCTCTTATTCAACCTCATATTCCACCTCATATCCCTCCTCATATCCAACCTCATATCCATCTCGTATCCAAACTCCTATCCCATCTCATTTCTAACCTCATATCCCACCTCATATCCAATCTCATATCCCACCCCATATCCCACCCCATATCCAACCTCATATCCAACCCCATATCCCACCTCATATCCCACCTCTTATTCAACCTCATATTCCACCTCATATCCCTCCTCATATCCCACCTCATATCCCACCTCATATCCCACCTCATATCCAACCTCATATCCCACCTCATATCCCACCCCATAAACCACCCCATATCCCACCTCATATCCCACCCCATATCCCACCTCATATCCCACCTCATATACCATCGCATATCCCACATTATATCCCACATTATATCCCACCTCATATCCCACCTCATATCCAACCCCATATCCAACCCCATATCCCACCTCATATCCCACCTCATATCCCACCCCATATCCCACCTCATATCCAACCCCATATCCCACCTCATATACCATCGCATATCCCACATTATATCCCACCTCATATCCCACCTCATATCCAACCCCACCCCATATCCAACCTCATATCCCACCCCATATCAAACCTCATATCCCACCTCTTATTCAACCTCATATTCCACCTCATATCCCTCCTCATATCCCACCTCTTATTCAACCTCATATTCCACCTCATATCCCACCTCATATCCCATCTCATTTCTCACCTCATATCCCACCCAATATCCACCTCATATCCCACCCCATATCCCACCTCATCCCATCTCATATCCAACCCCATATCCTACCCCATATCCCACCCATATTCCACCTCTTATCCCACCCCATATCCCACCCCATATCCAACCTCATATCCAACCTCATATCCCACCTCATATCCCACCTCATATCCAACCCCATATCCCACCTCATATCCAACCCCATATCCCACCTCATATTCCACCCCATATCCCACCTCATAAACCACCCCATATCCCACCTCATATCCCACCCCATATCCCACCTCATATCCAACCCCATATCCCACCTCATATACCATCGCATATCCCACTCCATATCCCACATTATATCCCACCTCATATCCAACCTCATATCCCACCTCATATCCAACCCCATATCCCACCTCATATCCCACCTCATATCCAACCCCATATCCCACCCCATATCCCACCCCATATCCCACCTCATATCCCACCTCATATCCCACCCCATATCCCACCCCATATCCCACCACATTTCCCACCCCATATCCCACCCCATATCCAACCCCATATCCCACCTCATATCCCACCTCATATCCCACCTAGGGTTGCCACCTCATCCCTTTAAAACCGAACACATATTCATTACACAGTTTGTGTGGCTGATTAAGGTGGTAATTAAACTCACTTGGTGTCTTATCTGAATTAAATTAGCCTCAGAACCTGTGTAATTCATATGTGTTCGGGTTTAAAGGGATGAGGTGGCAACTCTAATCCCACCTCATGTCCCACCTCATATCCAACCTCATATCCCACCCCATATCCAACCCCATATCCAACCTCATATCCCACCCATATCCAACCTCATATCCCACCCAATATCCCACCTCATATCCCACCCTATATCCAACCTCATATCCCACCTCATCCCATCTCATACCCCACCTCATATCCAACCCCATATCCAACCCCATATCCTACCCCATATCCCACCCATATTCCACCTCATATCCCACCCCATATCCAACCTCATATCCCACCTCATATCCAACCTCATATCCCACCTCATATCCAACCCCATATCCCACCTCATATCCAACCCCATATCCCACCTCATATTCCACCCCATATCCCACCTCATAAACCACCCCATATCCCACCTCATATCCAACCCCATATCCCACCTCATATCCAACCCCATATCCCACCTCATATACCATCGCATATCCCACTCCATATCCCACATTATATCCCACCTCATATCCCACCTTATATCCAACCCCATATCCCACCTTATATCCAACCCCATATCCCACCTCATATCCCACCTCATATCCAACCCCATATCCCACCTCATATCCAACCCCATATCCCACCTCATATCCCACCACATTTCCCACCCCATATCCCACCTCATCCCTTTAAAACCGAACACATATTCATTACACAGTTTGTGTGGCTGATTAAGGTGGTAATTAAACTCACTTGGTGTCTTATCTGAATTAAATTAGCCTCAGAACCTGTGTAATTCATATGTGTTCGGGTTTAAAGGGATGAGGTGGCAACTCTAATCCCACCTCATGTCCCACCTCATAACCAACCTCCTATCCAACCTCATATCCCACCTCATATCCCACCCCATATCCAACCTCATATCCAACCTCATATCCAACCTCATATCCAACCTCATATCCAACCTCATATCCCATCTCATATCCCACCTCATAACCAACCTCATATCCAACCTCATATCCCACCCCATATCCAACCTCATATCCCACCCCATATCCCATCTCATATCCCACCTCATATCCAACCTCATATCCAACCTCATATCCCACCCCATATCCCATCTCATATCCCACCTCATATCCAACCTCATATCCCACCCCATATCTCACACCCCTTCTTCCAGGACTTCCTGTATAATCAGATGGTAGGTGTTCCCCTCCTCCCGGGACTTCCTGTATAATCAGATGGTGGTGTCCCCCCTTCTCCCGGGACTTCCTGTATAATCAGATGGTGGTGTCCCCCCTTCTCCCGGGACTTCCTGTATAATCAGATGGTGGTGTCCCCCCTTCTCTCGGGAATTTCTGTATAATCAGATGATGGTGTCCCCCTTCTCTCAGGACATCCTGTATAATCAGATGGGGGTGTCCCCCCTTCTCCCAAGCTGTCCGGTTGCTTTGGGTTACAGCCGGCCTGTTGCGGTGGATTATCGTCTGCATCTGATGGATAGATTGGAAGATTATCGGAGGATGGGCCATTTCCAGCAGGTCTTTAATGGATCTCAATGGGGCTTCATCAGTTTGCGGCGTCTCTATTATGGAGCTGATTTGCTGCCCATTACTGCTGCCGCCATGATAATAGACTGCCGCCGTCCTGTAATACAGAAACATCAGTGTGCGCAGCCAGCACCTGTCACAACGCATCTCCTCCGCACTCACTTCTCCCGCTTATGGAAGTCAGGATTTACTGGCAGAGACGCGGATAGATATGGCGCCTGCAGAGGAAGAAGCTCATCATATCATACAGACAACGATAAATACATCAATATCATACACAATTTAAGCGTAAGCTCTTCTGAAGACGTCTGTCCTATATGTGCCCCACCCCCAATATAATACTAAATCTACCTACAGACTGTACTGCGCACAGAATTAGGGGACCGCTATATACATCAAATAGTTAAAATCTATTATTTGTATTTTACATGGATGTAAAAAGTATTGAACGTTACATAATACATACCTCCCACAATGGGGAGATTTCCTGCAGTAGTTTGTGTCTCTGCCCCTCCCACAATAGGGAAATTTCTTACAGTAGTGTGTTTTTGCTCTCCCACAATGAGGACATTTTCCTGCAGAAGTTTGTGTCTCTGCCCCACCCACAATGGAGAGATTTCTCTGCAGTAGTTTGTATCTCTGCCCCTCCCACTATGGGGAGATTTCCTGCATTGGTTTGTGTCTTTGCCCCTCCCACAATGATGAGATTTCCGCAGTAGTTTGTGTCTCCACCCCTCCCACAATTGGGAGATTTCCCTGCAGTAGTTTGTGTCTCTGCCCCTCCCACAATGGGGAGATTTCCTGCAGTAGTATCTGTCTCTGCCCCTCCCACAATGAGGAGATTTGCTGCAGTAGTTTGTGTCTCTGCCCCTCCCACAATGGGGAGATTTCCTGCAGCAGTTTGTGTCTCTGCCCCTCCCACAAAGGGGAGATTTGCTGCAGCAGTTTGTGTCTCTGCCCCTCCCACCATGGGGAGATTTCCTGCAGCAGTTTGTGTCTCTGCCCCTCCCACAAAGGGGAGATTTGCTGCAGTAGTTTGTGTGTCTGCCCCTCCCACAATGGTGTGATTTCTCTTCAGTAGTTTGTGTCTCTGCCCCTCCCACAATGAGGAGATTTCCTGCAGTAGTTTGTGTCTCTGCTCGCCCACAATGGTGAGATTTCTCTTCCATAGTTTGTGTCTCTACCCCTCCCACAATGGGGAGATTTCCTGCAGTAGTTTGTGTCTCTGCCCCGCCCACAATGGGAAGATTTCCTGCAGTAGTTTGTGTCTCTGCCCCTCCCACAATGGGGAGATTTCCTGCAGTAGTTTGTGTCTCTGCCCCTCCCACAATGGGGAGAGTTCCTGCAGCAGTTTGTATCTCTGCCCCTCCCACAGTGGGGAGATTTCATGCAATACTTTGTGTCTCTGCTCCTCCCACAATGGGGAGATTTCCTGTAGTAGTTTGTGTCTCTGCCCCGCCCACAATGGTGAGATTTCTCTGCAGTAGTTTGTGTCTCTGCCCCTCCCACAATGGGGAGATTTCCCTGTAGATGTTTGTGTCTCTGCCCCTCCCACAATGGGGAGATTTCCTGTGGCAGATTGTGTCTCTGCCCCTCCCACAATGGGGAGATTTACTGCAGTAGTTTGTGTGTCTGCCCCTCCCACAATGGGGAGATTTACTGCAGTAGTTTGTGTGTCTGCCCCTCCCACAATGGGGAGATTTGCTGCAGTAATTTGTGTCTCTGCTCCTCCCACAATGGGGAGATTTCCTGCAGTAGTTTGTGTCTCTGCCTCTCCCACAATGGGGAGATTTCCCGCAGTAGTTTGTGTCTCTGCCCCTCCCACAATAGGGAGATTTCCAGCAGTAGTTTGTGTCTCTGCCCCTCCCACAATGGGGAGATTTGCAGCAGTAATTTGTGTCTCTGCTCCTCCCACAATGGGGAGATTTGCTGCAGTAATTTGTGTCACTGCCCCTCCCACAATGGGGAGATTTCCTGCAGTAGTTTGTGTCTCTGCCCCGCCCACAATGGGAAGATTTCCTGCAGTAGTTTGTGTCTCTGCCCCTCCCACAATGGGGAGATTTCCTGCAGTAGTTTGTGTCTCTGCCCCTCCCACAATGGTAAGATTTCCCTGCAGTAGTTTGTATCTCTGCCCCTCCCACAATGGGGATTTTTTTCTGCAGTAGTTTGTGTCTCTGCCCCTCCCACAATGGGGAGATTTCCTGCAGTAGTTTTTGTCTCTGCCCCTCCCACAATGGGGAGATTTTCTGCAGTAGTTTGTGTGTCTGCCCCTCCACAATGGGGAGATTTGCTGCTGTAGTTTGTATCTCTGCCCCTCCCACAATGGGGAGATTTCTCTTCAGTAGATTGTGTCTCTGCCCCCTCCCACAATGGTGAGATTTCTCTTCAGTAGATTGTGTCTCTGCCCCTCCCACAATGGTGAGATTTCTCTTCAGTAGTTTTATCTCTGCCCCTCCCACAATGGGGATTTTTTTCTGCAGTAGTTTGTGTCTCTGCCCCTCCCACAATGGGGAGATGTCCTGCAGTAGTTTGTGTCTCTGCCCCTCCCACAATGGGGAGATTTCCTGCAGTAGTTTGTGTCTCTGCCCCTCCACAATGGGGAGATTTCCTGCAGTAGTTTGTGTGTCTGCCCCTCCCACAATGGGGAGATTTCCTGCAGTAATTTGTGTCTCTGCCCCTCCCACAATGGGGAGATTTCTCTTCAGTAGTTTGTGTCTCTGCCCCGCCCACAATGGTGAAATTTCTCTTCAGTAGTTTGTGTCTCTGCCCCGCCCACAATGGGGAGATTTCCCTGCAGTAGTTTGTGTCTCTGCCCCTCCCACAATGGGGATATTTCTCTTCAGTAGTTTGTGTCTCTGTCCCTCCCACAATGATGTTGGGAGGAGGATGGGGGTGATTGAGAGTTGGGGGGTAGTCTGGGAGTTGTACTTGGGAGGGATGGGGGGTGATGGTGAATTGGGGGTAGTCTAGGAGTTGTAGTTGGGAGGAGGATGGGGGTGATGGAGAGTTGGGGGAGTAGTCTGGGAGTTGTAGTTGGGAGGAGGATGGGGGTGATGGAGAGTTGGGGGGTAGTCTGGGATTTGTAGTTGGGAGGAGGATGGGCAGATTATGAATTGGGGGTAGTCTGGGAGTTGTAGTTGGGAGGATGATGGGGGTGATGGTGAATTGGGGGTAGTCTGGGAGTTGTAGTTGGGAGGATGATGGGGGTGATGGTGAATTGGGGGGGTAGTCTGGGAGTTGTAGTTGGGAGGAGGATGGGGGTGATGGTGAATTGGGGGTAGTCTGGGAGTTGTAGTTGGGAGGAGGATGGGCAGATTATGAATTGGGGGGTAGTCTGGGAGTTGTAGTTGGGAGGAGGATGGGGGTGATGGTGAATTGAGGGGGTAGTCTGGGAGTTGTAGTTGGGAGGAGGATGGGCAGATGATGAATTGGGGGGTAGTCTGGGAGTTGTAGTTGGGAGGAGGATGGGGGTGATGGGAATTGGGGGGTAGTCTGGGAGTTGTAGTTGGGAGGAGATTGGGGGTGATGGAGAGTTGAGGGTAGTCTGGGAGTGTAGTTGGGAGGAGGATGGGGGTGATGGTGAATTGGGGGATAGGTCTGGGAGTTGTAGTTGGGAGGAGGATGGGGGTGATGGTGAATTGGGGGGTAGTCTGGGAGTTGTAGTTGGGAGGAGGATGGGGGTGATGGTGAATTGGGGGGTAGTGTGGGAGTTGTAGTTGGGAGGAGGATGGGGGTGATGGTGAATTGGGGGGTAGTATTGGATTTGTAGTTGGGAGGAGGATAGGGGTGATGGAGAGTTGGGGGTAGTCTGGGAGTTGTAGTTGGGAGGAGATTGGGGGTGATGGAGAGTTGGGTGTAGTCTGGGAGTTGTAGTTGGGAGGAGGGATGGGGGTGATGGTGAATTGGGGGGTAGTCTGGGAGTTGTACTTGGGAGGATGATGGGGGTGATGGAGAGTTGGGGGTAGTCTGGGAGTTGTAGTTGGGAGGAGGATGGGGGTGATGGAGAGTTGGGGGGGTAGTCTGGCAGTTGTAGTTGGGAGGAGGATGGGGTGATGGTGAATTGGGGGGTAGTGTGGGAGTTGTAGTTGGGAGGAGGATGGGGGGTGATGGTAAATTGGGGGGTAGTCTAGGAGTTGTAGTTGGGAGGAGGATGGGGGTGATGGAGACTTGGGGGGTAGTCTAGGAGTTGTAGTTGGGAGGAGGATGGGGGTGATGGAGACTTGGGGGTAGTCTGGGAGTTGTAGTTGGGATGATGATGGGGGTGATGGTGAATTGGGGGGTAGTCTGGGAGTTGTAGTTGGGAGGAGGATGGGGGTGATGGTGATTTGGGGGGTAGTCTGGGAGTTGTAGTTGGGAGGAGGATGGGGGTGATGGTGAATTGGGGGTAGTCTCGGAGTTGTAGTTAGGAGGAGGATGGGGGTGATGGTGAATTGGGGGGTAGTCTGGGAGTTGTAGTTGGGAGGAGGATGGGGGTGATGGAGAGTTGGGGGGGTAGTCTGGGAGTTGTAGTTGGGAGGAGGATGGGGGTGATGGAGAGTTGGGGGGTAGTCTCAGAGTTGTAGTTGGGTGGAGATGGGGGTTATGGAGAGTTAGGGGGTAGTCTGGGAGTTGTAGTTGAGAGGAGGATGGGGTGATGGTGAATTGGGGGGGGGGTAGTCTGGGAGTTGTAGTTGGGATGATGATGGGGGTGATGGTGAATTGGGGGGTAGTCTGGGAGTTGTAGTTGGGAGGAGGATGGGGTGATGGTGATTTGGGGGGTAGTCTGGGAGTTGTAGTTGGGAGGAGGATGGGGTGATGGTGAATTGGGGGTAGTCTCGGAGTTGTAGTTGGGAGGAGGATGGGGGTGATGGAGAGTTGGGAGGTAGTCTGGGAGTTGTAGTTGGGAGGAGGATGGGGGTGATGGAGAGTTGGGGGGGTAGTCTGGGAGTTGTAGTTGGGAGGAGGATGGGGGTGATGGAGAGTTGGGGGGTAGTCTCAGAGTTTTAGTTGGGTGGAGGATGGGGGTTATGGAGAGTTAGGGGGTAGTCTGGGAGTTGTAGTTGGGAGGAGGATGGGGTGATGGTGAATTGGGGGGGTAGTCTGGGAGTTGTAGTTGGGAGGAGGATGGGGGTGATGGGGAATTGGGGGGTAGTCTGGGAGTTGTAGTTGGGAGGAGGATGGGGGTGATGGAGAATTGGGGGTAGTCTGGGAGTTGTAGTTGGGAGGAGATTGGGGGTGATGGAGAGTTGAGGGTAGTCTGGGAGTTGTAGTTGGGAGGAGGATGGGGGTGATGGTGAATTGGGGGATAGTCTGGGAGTTGTAGTTGGGAGGAGGATGGGGGTGATGGTGAATTGGGGGGTAGTCTGGGAGTTGTAGTTGGGAGGAGGATGGGGGTGATGGAGAGTTGGGGGGGGTAGTCTGGCAGTTGTAGTTGGGAGGAGGATGGGGGTGATGGTGAATTGGGGGGTAGTGTGGGAGTTGTAGTTGGGAGGAGGATGGGGTGATGGTAAATTGGGGGGTAGTCTGGGAGTTGTAGTTGGGAGGAGGATGGGGGTGATGGAGAGTTGGGGGGTAGTCTGGGAGTTGTAGTTGGGAGGAGGATGGGGCTGATGGTGATTTGGGGGGTAGTCTGGGAGTTAGTTGGGAGGAGGATGGAGGTGATGGTGAATTGGGGGGTAGTCTGGGAGTTGTAGCTGGGAGGAGGATGTGGGTGATGGTGAATTGGAGGGTAGTCTGGGAGTTGTAGTTGGGGAGAAGGATGGGGGTGATGGGGAATTGGGGGGTAGTCTGGGAGTTGTAGTTGGGAGAAGGATGGGGGTGATGGGGAATTGGGGGGTAGTCTGGGAGTTGTAGTTGGGAGGAGGATGGGGGTGATGGTGAATTAGGGGGTAGTCTAGGAGTTGTAGTTGGGAGGATGGGGGTGATGGAGAGTTAGGGGGTAGTCTGGGAGTTGTAGTTGGGAGGAGGATGGGGGTGATGGTGAATTGGGGGTAGTCTGGGAGTTGTAGTGGGAGGAGGATGGGGGTGATGGTGAATTGGGGGGTAGTCTGGGGAGTTGTAGTTGGGAGGAGGATGGGGGTGGTGATGGTGAATTGGGGGGTAGTCTGGGAGTTGTAGTTGGGGAGGAGGATGGGGTGATGGTAAATTGGGGGGTAGTCTGGGGAGTTGTAGTTGGGAGGAGGATGGGGGTGATGGAGAGTTAGGGGGTAGTATGGGAGTTGTGGTTGGGAGTAGGATGGGGTTATTTAGAATTGGTGGGTAGTCTGGGAGTTGTAGTTGGGAGGAGGATGGGGGTGATGGTGAATTGGGGGGGTAGTCTGGGAGTTGTAGTTGGGAGGAGGATGGGGGTGATGGTGAATTGGGGGGGTAGTCAGGGAGTTGTAGTTGGGAGAGGATGGGGGTGATGGTGAATTGGGGGGTAGTCTAGGAGTTGTAGTTGGGAGGATGGGGGTGATGGAGAGTTGGGGGTAGTCTGGGAGTTGTAGTTGGGAGGAGGATGGGGGTGATGGTGAATTGGGGGGTAGTCTGGGAGTTGTAGTTGGGAGGAGGATGGGGGTGCTGGAGAGTTAGGGGGTAGTTTGGAGTTGTGGTTGGGAGTAGGATGGGGGTTATTTAGAATTGGTGGGGTAGTCTGGGAGTTGTAGTTGGGAGAGGGTGGGGGTGATGGTGAATTGGGGGGGTAGTCTGGGAGTTGTAGTTGGAGGAGGATGGGGGTGATGGTGAATTGGGGGGTAGTCTGGGAGTTGTAGTTGGGAGGAGGATGGGGGTGATGGTGAATTGGGGGGTAGTCTGGGAGTTGTAGTTGGGAGGAGGATGGGTGATGGTGAATTGGGGAGGTAGTCTGGGAGTTGTAGTTGGGAGGAGGATGGGGGATGGAGAGTTGGGGGGTAGTCTGGGAGTTGTAGTTGGGTGGAGGATGGGGGTGATGGAGAGTTGGGGGGTAGTCTGGGAGTTGTAGTTGGGTGGAGGATGGGGGTGATGGAGAGTTGGGGGGTAGTCTGGGAGTTGTAGTTGGGTGGAGGATGGGGGTGATGGAGAGTTGGGGAGTAGTCTGGGAGTTGTAGTTGGGTGGAGGATGGGGGTGATGGAGAGTTGGGGGTAGTCTGGAGTTGTAGTTGGGAGGAGGATGGGGGTGATGGTGAATTGGTGGGGTAGTCTGGGAGTTGTAGTTGGGAGGAGGATGGGGGTGATGGAGAGTTGGGGGGTAGTCTGGGAGTTGTAGTTGGGTGGAGGATGGGGGTGATGGAGAGTTGGGGGGTAGTCTGGGAGTTGTAGTTGGGAGGAGATGGGGGTGATGGAGAGTTGGGGGGTAGTCTGGGAGTTGTAGTTGGGTGGAGGATGGGGGTGATGGAGAGTTGGGGGGTAGTCTGGGAGTTGTAGTTGGGAGGAGGATGGGGGTGATGGTGAATTATGTACAAATGACAATGATATTTATAGAAGAACTTTCTTTTCAGAAATATGACAGCCAAACAGATGTCGGTATTAGAAGTGTTCAGTAGAGAGAAGGTGTGTGATTGGTTGCTATGGGTTACAGCTCTTCTGTACTCTGTATATGGAAGGAGAAGTGTGGAATTCTGGGATTGTTCTGTTATTACAATGTAACCATTAGATTTGTAGTAGTAGATCGCCCTCTGCTGGACACTCTTTATACTGAGCTGATATAAGAGGAGAAATGTAAAAAATTGAGTCAAGTGTAAATTCAGTGTGTTGGGGGTGTATTGGGGGTGGGGTTAGCGGTGTATTGGGGGTGGGGTTAGCGGTGTATTGGGGGTGGGGTTAGCAGTGTATCGGGGGGTGGGGTTAGTGGTGTATTGGGGGTGGGGTTAGCGGTGTATTGGGGGGTTAGTGGTGTATTGGGGGTGGGGTTAGCGGTGTATTGGGGGTGGGGGTGGGGGTGGGGTTAGTGGTGTATTGGGGGTGGGGGTGGGGTTAGCGGTGTATTGGGGGTGGGGGTGGGGTTAGCGGTGTATTGGGGGGGTGGGGTTAGCGGTGTATTGGGGGTGGGGTTAGCGGTGTATTGGGGTGGGGTTAGCGGTGTATTGGGGGGGTGGGGTTAGCGGTGTATTGGGGGTGGGGTTAGCGGTGTATTGGGGGGGTGGGGTTAGTGGTGTATTGGGGGGCGGGTTAGCGGTGTATTGGGGGTGGGGTTAGCGGGTGTATTGGGGGGTGGGGTTAGCGGTGTATTGGGGGGGTGGGGTTAGTGGTGTATTGGGGGGTGGGGTTAGTGGTGTATTGGGGGTGGGGTTAGCTGTGTATTGGGGGGGTGGATTAGCTGTGTATTGGGGGTGGGGTTAGCGTTGTATGGGGGGTGGGGTTAGCGGTGTATTGGGGGGGTGGGGTTAGTGGTGTATTGGGGGTGGAGTTAGCGGTGTATTGGGGGTGGGGTTAGTGGTGTATTGGGGTAGGGTTAGCGGTGTATTGGGGGTGGGGTTAGCGGTGTATTGGGGGGGGTGGGGTTAGCGGTGTATTGGGGGTGGGGTTAGCGGTGTATTGGGGGTGGGGTTAGCGGTGTATTGGGGGTAGGGTTAGCGGTGTATTGGGGGTGGGGTTAGCGGTGTATTGGGGGTGGCGTTAGCGGTGTATTGGGGTGGGGTTAGCGGTGTATCGGGGGTGGGGTTTGTGCCATCCTCACCAATACCCCGGGACAAGGCTGAGGTCCCCCTGGGGGTAATACTCCTCTACTCACCACACACCTCCCAACTTTCTGAGATGGGAATGAGGGACACCTACCAACAAAGGTATGTAGGTATAGGACACACCCCCTGACAGCTCACGTGTCGGGAGGTCGGCGCTGATCACCGGCGGTCAGACATTCCCGATATGCGGCTGCAGAGATCTCACCGCCGGTGATCAGCGCCGACCTCCTGAACACCCCTTAGAGGAGAATTATACAAAAATAACGATTATTGAAACCCACAAAGGGCTTTTTCACCACTTTTCCTCCATATTCCTTTATTTTGCCTTTTGAAATGTACAAATGTAGCAATCTAGAAATCAGATGAAAGATTTATCACAGGAAACACTTTTTGATAGATAAAAAGTGCATTTTATATACAAATATATGAATCAGAGCAAAATGAGGGACAGGTGTGAGCTCTGCAGATTATGTAACGGAAGTGACGTCATGTCGCGGCCATCTTGGTACACCCACCGGAGTTTCGCATTTGACACATTGTGATGTTGGATTGTAGTGCGGTATATGATCTCCTATAGAAGATTCCAGAGATGTCCGCTCTCCTATCCACAACCATTCATTCTTTATATTTAACACCTCCAATCGGTGACCAGAATCCTACCAGCCCCGCCCCCCATACATTCCTAACCAACCAGAGACAGAGGGGCGGGGAGAGGACAGGCGGAGGGCGGAGACTAGACGGTATCATCTCCCGCCCCCTCCTGTCACGTGATCTGTCAATCTGCGGTCATGTGACCCGGAGAGGAAGAGGAGAAATGAGTAGAGGAGACCCCGAACCCGAGGTACCCTCCCCCCTCCCCCACCGGACTACAACCCCCCCCCCCCTCCACCGGACTACAACCCCCTCCCCCACTGGACTACAACCCCCTCCCTCACCCTCCACCGGACTACAACCCCCTCCCCCACTGGACTACAACCCCCCCCCCCTCCACCGGACTACAACCCCCTCCTCCACCGAACTACAACCCCCACCCTCCACCGGACTACAACCCCCTCCCCCACCCTCCACCGGACTACAACCCCCTCCCCCACCCTCCACCGGACTACAACCCCCTCCCCCCTCCCCCACCGGACTACAACCCCCTCCCCTCCACCGGACTACAACCCCCTCCCCCACCGGACTACAACCCCCTCCCCCACCGGACTACAACCCCCTCCCCCACCGGACTACAACCCCCTCCCTCCACCGGACTACAACCCCCTCCCCCACCGGACTACAACCCCCTCCCCCACCCTCCACCGGACTACAACCCCCTCCTCCACCGGACTACAACCCCCTCCCCCCTCCCCCACCGGACTACAAACCCCCTCCCCTCCACCGGACTACAACCCCCTCCCCCACCGGACTACAACCCCCTCCCCCACCGGACTACAACCCCCTCCCCCACCGGACTACAACCCCCTCCCCCACCGGACTACAACCCCCTCCCCCACCCTCCACCGGACTACAACCCCCTCCCCCACCCTCCACCGGACTACAACCCCCTCCTCCACCGGACTACAACCCCCTCCCCTCTCCCCCACCGGACTACAACCCCCTCCCCTCCACCGGACTACAACCCCCTCCCCCACCGGACTACAACCCCCTCCCTCCACCGGACTACAACCCCCTCCCCCCTCCCCCACCGGACTACAACCCCCTCCCCCACCCTCCGGACTACAACCCCCTCCCCCACCCTCCGGACTACAACACCCTCCGGACTACAACCCCCTTCCTCCGGACTACAACCCCCTCCCCCACCCTCCGTACTACAACCCCTCCCCCACCCTCCGTACTACAACCCCTCCCCCACCCTCCGGACTACAACCCCCTCCCCTATAATCACCGGGGACTACAACCCCCCTCCTCCACACCCATCACTGCGGACTACAACCCCCCTCCCCCACCCTCCGGACTACAACCCCCCCCATCATCACCGGTAACTAGAGTCCCCTCCCACCCCCATAATCACCGGGGACTACAATTCCCAGCACCCTCCAATAATTCCACATCATCCCCTCCATTACCCCGCCAGGGGACTCCCAGCATCACCCAGCCCTGCACAGTGGGCGGATCCCCGGTAGCCCCTCCCTCCATCACGCAGTGGGCGGATCCCTGGTAGCCCCTCCATCATGTAGTGGGCGGATCCCCCGGTAGGCCCCTCCCTCCATCCCGCAGTGGGCGGATCCCCCTGTAGGCCCCTCCCTCCATCCCGCAGTGGGCGGATCCCCCTGTAGGCCCCTCCCTCCATCCCGCAGTGGGCGGATCCCCTGTAGGCCCCTCCCTCCATCACGCAGTGGGCGGATCCCCCGGTAGCCCCCTCCCTCCATCACGCCAGTGGGCGGATCCCCCGGTAGCCCCCTCCCTCCATCATGCAGTGGGTGGATCCCCCGGTAGGCCCCTCCCTCCATCATGCAGTGGGTGGATCCCCCGGTAGGCCCCTCCCTCCATCATGCAGTGGGTGGATCCCCCGGTAGGCCCCTCCCTCTATCATGCAATGGGTGGATCCCCCGGTAGGCCCCTCCCTCCATCATGGGTGGATCCCCCGGTAGGCCCCTCCCTCCATCATGCAGTGGGCGGATCCCCCGGTAGGCCCCTCCCTCCATCCCGCAGTGGGCGGATCCCCCGGTAGGCCCCTCCTCCATCCGCAGTGGGCGGATCCCCCGGTAGGCCCCTCCCTCCATCCCGCAGTGGGTGGATCCCCTGGTAGGCCCCTCCCTCCATCCCGCAGTGGGCGGATCCCCCGGTAGGCCCCTTTCATCCCGCAGTGGGCGGATCCCCCGGTAGCCCCCTCCCTCCATCCCGCAGTGGGCGGATCCCCCGGTAGCCCCCTCCCTCCATCCCGCAGTGGGCGGATCCCCCCGGTAGCCCCCTCCCTCCATCCCGCAGTGGGCGGATCCCCCGGTAGGCCCCACCCTCCATTCCGCAGTGGGCGGATCCCCCGGTAGGCCCCTCCCTCCATCCCGCAGTGGGCGGATCCCCCGGTAGGACCCTCCCTCCATCCCGCAGAGGGCGGATCCCCCGGTAGGCCCCTCCCTCCATACCGCAGCGGGCAGATCCCCCGGTAGCCCCTCCCTCCATCACGCAGCGTGCGGATCCCCCGGTAGGCCCCTCCCTCCATCCCGCAGCGTGCGGATCCCCCGGTAGCCCCTCCCTCCATCCCGCAGCGGGCAGATCCCCCGGTAGCCCCCTCCCTCCATCACGCAGCGGGCGGATCCCCCAGTAGCCCCTCCCTCCATGTAGTGGGCGGATCCCCCGGTAGCCCCTCCCTCCATCCCGCAGTGGGCGGATCCCCCAGTAGCCCCCTCCCTCCATCACGCAGCGGGCGGATCCCCCGGTAGCCCCCTCCCTCCATCACGCAGCGGGCGGATCCCCCAGTAGCCCCTCCCTCCATGTAGTGGGCGGATCCCCCGGTAGGCCCCTCCCTTCATTCCGCAGTGGGCGGATCCCCCGGTAGCCCCCTCCCTCCATCTGCAGTGGGCGGATCCCCCAGTAGCCCCTCCCTCCATCACGCAGCAGGCGGATCCCCCGGTAGCCCCTCCCTCCATCACGCAGTGGGCGGATCCCCGGTAGCCCCTCCATCATGTAGTGGGCGGATCCCCCGGTAGGCCCCTCCCTCCATCCCGCAGTGGGCGGATCCCCCGGTAGCCCCTCCATCATGTAGTGGGCGGATCCCCCGGTAGGCCCCTCCCTCCATCCCGCAGTGGGCGGATCCCCCTGTAGGCCCCTCCCTCCATCCCGCAGTGGGCGGATCCCCCTGTAGGCCCCTCCCTCCATCCCGCAGTGGGCGGATCCCCTGTAGGCCCCTCCCTCCATCCCGCAGTGGGCGGATCCCCCTGTAGGCCCCTCCCTCCATCCCGCAGTGGGCGGATCCCCCTGTAGGCCCCTCCCTCCATCCCGCAGTGGGCGGATCCCCCTGTAGGCCCCTCCCTCCATCCCGCAGTGGGCGGATCCCCCTGTAGGCCCCTCCCTCCATCCCGCAGTGGGCGGATCCCCCTGTAGGCCCCTCCCTCCATCCCGCAGTGGGCGGATCCCCCTGTAGGCCCCTCCCTCCATCCCGCAGTGGGCGGATCCCCCTGTAGGCCCCTCCCTCCATCCCGCAGTGGGCGGATCCCCCTGTAGGCCCCTCCCTCCATCACGCAGTGGGCGGATCCCCCGGTAGCCCCTCCCTCCATCACGCAGTGGGCGGATCCCCCTGTAGCCCCTCCCTCCATCCCGCAGCGGGTGGATCCCCCGGTAGCGCCCCCTCCCTCCATCACGCAGTGGGCGGGATCCCCCGGTAGCCCCCTCCCTCCATCACGCAGTGGGCGGATCCCCCGGTAGCCCCCTCCCTCCATCACGCAGCGGGCAGATCCCCCGGTAGCCCCCTCCATCACGCAGCGGGCGGATCCCCCCGGTAGCCCCTCCCTCCATCACGCAGTGGGTGGATCCCCCGGTAGGCCCCTCCCTCCATCATGCAGTGGGTGGATCCCCCGGTAGGCCCCTCCCTCCATCATGCAGTGGGTGGATCCCCCGGTAGGCCCCTCCCTCCATCATGCAGTGGGCGGATCCCCCGGTAGGCCCCTCCCTCCATCCCGCAGTGGGCGGATCCCCTGGTAGGCCCCTCCTCCATCCCGCAGTGGGCGGATCCCTGGTAGGCCCCTCCCTCCATCCCGCAGTGGGCGGATCCCCCGGTAGGCCCCTTTCATCCCGCAGTGGGCGGATCCCCCGGTAGCCCCCTCCCTCCATCCCGCAGTGGGCGGATCCCCCGGTAGCTCCCTCCCTCCATCCCGCAGTGAGCGGATCCCCCGGTAGCTCCCTCCCTCCATCCCGCAGTGGGCGGATCCCCTGGTAGGCCCCTCCCTCCATCCCGCAGTGGGCGGATCCCCCGGTAGGCTCCATTCCGCAGTGGGCGGATCCCCCGGTAGCCCCCTC
The DNA here is from genome assembly GCA_037952835.1 of Lithobates septentrionalis. Lineage (NCBI taxonomy): Eukaryota > Metazoa > Chordata > Amphibia > Anura > Ranidae > Lithobates > Lithobates septentrionalis. The sequence goes on along the minus strand of JBBDGP010006003.1, from coordinate 19,886 downwards.
CCTCCATTCCGCAGTGGGCGGATCCCCCGGTAGCCCCCTCCCTCCATTCCGCAGTGGGCGGATCCCCCAGTAGCCCCTCCCTCCATCACGCAGTGGACGGATCCCCCGGTAGCCCCTCCCTCCATCACGCAGTGGGCGGATCCCCCGGTAGCCCCTCCCTCCATCACGCAGTGGGCGGAATTCCCCGGTAGCCCCTCCCTCCATCACGCAGTGGATGGATCCCCCGGTAGCCCCTCCCTCCATCACGCAGTGGGCGGATTTTCCGGTAGCCCCCTCCCTCCATTTAGCAGTTGGCGGATCCCCCGGTAGCCCCCTCCCTCCATCACGCAGTGGGCGGATTCCCCGGTAGCCCCTCCCTCCATCCCGCAGTGGGTGGATCCCCCGGTAGCCCCTCCCTCCATCACCCCGCGGATCCCCCGGTAGCCCCTCCCTCCATCACGCAGTGGGCGGATTTTCAGGTAGCCCCCTCCCTCCATTTAGCAGTTGGCGGATCCCCCGGTAGCCCCCTCCCTCCATCACGCAGTGGGCGGATCCCCCGGTAGCCCCCTCCATCACGCAGTGGGCGGATCTCCTGGTAGCCCCTCCCTCCATCACGCAGTGGGTGGATCTCCCGGTAGCCTCCTCCCTCCATCACGCAGTGGGCGGATCTCCCGGTAGCCTCCTCCCTCCATCACGCAGTGGGTGGATTCCCCGGTAGCCCCCTCAATCACGCAGTGGGCGGATCTCCCGGTAGCCCCTCCCTCCATCACACAGTGGGCGGATCTCCCGGTAGCCCCTCCCTCCATCACACAGTGGGCGGATCTCCCGGTAGCCCCTCCCTCCATCACGCAGTGGATGGATCTCCCGGTAGCCTCCTCCATTACGCAGTGGGCGGATCCCCGGTAGCCCCCTCCATCACGCAGTGGCGGATCTCCCGGTAGCCCCTCCCTCCATCACGCAGTGGGCGTATCTCCCGGTAGCCCCTCCCTCCATCACGCAGTGGGCGGATCTCCCGGTAGCCCCTCCCTCCATTACGCAGTGGGCGGATCTCCCGGTAGCCCCTCCCTCCATCATGCAGTGGGCGGATCCCCGGTAGCCCCTCCCTCCATCACGCAGTGGGCGGATCCCCCGTTAGCCCCTCCCTCCATCACGCAGTGGGCGGATCCCCGTTAGCCCCTCCCTCCATCACGCAGTGGGCGGATCCCCCGTTAGCCCCTCCCTCCATCACGCAGTGGGCGGATCCCCTGGTAGCCCCTCCCTCCATCACGCAGTGGGCGGATCCCCCGGTAGCCCCCTCCCTCCATTTAGCAGTTGGCGGATCCCCCGGTAGCCCCCTCCCTCCATCACGCAGCGGGCGGATTCCCCCTGTAGCCCCCTCCCTCCATCCCGCAGCGGGCGGATCCCCCTGTAGCCCCCTCCCTCCATCCCGCAGCGGGCGGATCCCCCTGTAGCCCCCTCCCTCCATCCCGCAGCGGGCGGATCCCCCTGTAGCCCCCTCCCTCCATCACGCAGCGGGCGGATTCCCCGGTAGCCCCTCCCTTTATCACGCAGCGGGCGGATCTCCCGATAGCCCCCTCCCTCCATCACGCAGTGGGCGGATTCCCCGGTAGGCCCCTCCCTCCATCCCGCAGTGGGCGGATCCCCCTGTAGCCCCCTCCCTCCATCCCACAGCGGCGGATCCCCGGTAGCCCCTCCCTCCATCACGCAGTGGGCGGATTCCCCGGTAGCCCCTCCCTCCATCACGCAGTGGGCGGATTCCCCGGTAGCCCCTCCCTCCATCCCGCAGTGGGCGGATCCCCCGGTAGCCCCTCCCCTCCATCACGCAGTGGGCGGATTTTCCGGTAGCCCCCTCCCTCCATTTAGCAGTTGGCGGATCCCCCGGTAGCCCCCTCCCTCCATCACGCAGTGGGCGGATCCCCCGGTAGCCTCCTCCCTCCATCACGCAGTGGGTGGATCTCCCGGTAGCCTCCTCCCTCCATCACGCAGTGGGCGGATTCCCCGGTAGCCCCTCCCTCCATCCCGCAGTGGACGGATCTCCCGGTAGCCTCCTCCCTCCATCACGCAGTGGGCGGATCTCCCGGTAGCCTCCTCCCTCCATCACGCAGTGGGCGGATTCCCGGTAGCCCCTCCCTCCATCCCGCAGTGGGCGGATCTCCCGGTAGCCTCCTCCCTCCATCACGCAGTGGGCGGATCCCCCGGTAGCCCCCTCCCTCCATCACGCAGTGGATGGATCCCCCGGTAGCCCCTCCCTCCATCACGCAGTGGGCGGATTTTCCGGTAGCCCCCTCCCTCCATTTAGCAGTTGGCGGATCCCCCGGTAGCCCCCTCCCTCCATCACGCAGTGGGCGGATCTCCTGGTAGCCCCCTCCCTCCATCACGCAGTGGGTGGATCTCCCGGTAGCCTCCTCCCTCCATCACGCAGTGGGCGGATCTCCCGGTAGCCTCCTCCCTCCATCACGCAGTGGGTGGATTCCCCGGTAGCCCCCTCAATCACGCAGTGGGTGGATTCCCCGGTAGCCCCCTCAATCACGCAGTGGGCGGATCTCCCGGTAGCCCCTTCCTCCATCACACAGTGGGCGGATCTCCCGGTAGCCCCTCCCTCCATCACACAGTGGGCGGATCTCCCGGTAGCCCCTCCCTCCATCACGCAGTGGATGGATCTCCCGGTAGCCTCCTCCATTACGCAGTGGGCGGATCTCCCGGTAGCCCCCTCCCTCCATCACGCAGTGGGCGGATCTCCCGGTAGCCCCCTCCCTCCATCACGCAGTGGGCGGATCTCCCGGTAGCCGCTCCCTCCATTACGCAGTGGGCGGATCTCCCGGTAGCCCCTCCCTCCATCACGCAGTGGGCGGATCCCCGGTAGCCCCTCCCTCCATCACGCAGTGGGCGGATCTCCCGGTAGCCCCCTCCATCACGCAGTGGGCGGATCCCCCGTTAGCCCCTCCCTCCATCACGCAGTGGGCGGATCCCCCGTTAGCCCCTCCCTCCATCACGCAGTGGGCGGATTTCCCGGTAGCCCCTCCCTCCATCACGCAGTGGGCGGATTCCCCGGTAGCCCCTCCCTCCATCACGCAGTGGGCGGATTCCCCGGTAGCCCCTCCCTCCATCCCGCAGTGGGCGGATCCCCCGGTAGCCCCCTCCCTCCATCATGCAGTGGGCGGATCCCCCGGTAGCCCCCTCCCTCCATCACGCAGTGGACGGATCCCCCGGTAGCCCCTCCCTCCATCACACAGTGGGCGGATTCCCCGATAGCCCCTCCCTCCATCCCGCAGTGGGTGGATCCCCCGGTAGCCCCTCCCTCCATCACGCAGTGGACGGATCCCCCGGTAGCCCCTCCCTCCATCACGCAGTGGGCGGATTTTCAGGTAGCCCCCTCCCTCCATTTAGCAGTTGGCGGGTCCCCCGGTAGCCCCCTCCCTCCATCACGCAGTGGGCGGATCCCCCGGTAGCCCCCTCCATCACGCAGTGGGCGGATCTCCTGGTAGCCCCCTCCCTCCATCACGCAGTGGGTGGATTCCCCGGTAGCCCCCTCAATCACGCAGTGGGCGGATCTCCCGGTAGCCCCTCCCTCCATCACACAGTGGGCGGATCTCCCGGTAGCCCCTCCCTCCATCACACAGTGGGCGGATCTCCCGGTAGCCCCTCCCTCCATCACGCAGTGGATGGATCTCCCGGTAGCCTCCTCCATCACGCAGTGGGCGGATCCCCGGTAGCCCCTCCATCACGCAGTGGGCGGATCTCCCGGTAGCCCCTCCCTCCATCACGCAGTGGGCGGATCTCCCGGTAGCCCCTCCCTCCATTACGCAGTGGGCGGATCTCCCGGTAGCCCCTCCCTCCATCATGCAGTGGGCGGATCCCCGGTAGCCCCTCCCTCCATCACGCAGTGGGCGGATCCCCCGGTAGCCCCCTCCCTCCATTACGCAGTGGGCGGATCTCCCGGTAGCCCCTCCCTCCATCATGCAGTGGGCGGATCCCCGGTAGCCCCTCCCTCCATCACGCAGTGGGCGGATCCCCGGTAGCCCCTCCCTCCATCACGCAGTGGGCGGATCTCCCGGTAGCCCCTCCATCACGCAGTGGGCGGATCCCCCGTTAGCCCCTCCCTCCATCATGCAGTGGGCGGATCCCCGGTAGCCCCTCCCTCCATCATGCAGTGGGTGGATCCCCGGTAGCCCCTTCCTCCATCACGCAGTGGGCGGATCTCCCGGTAGCCCCTCCCTCCATTACGCAGTGGGCGGATCTCCCGGTAGCCCCTCCCTCCATCATGCAGTGGGCGGATCCCCGGTAGCCCCTCCCTCCATCACGCAGTGGGCGGATCTCCCGGTAGCCCCTCCATCACGCAGTGGGCGGATCCCCCGTTAGCCCCTCCCTCCATCACGCAGTGGGCGGATCCCCTGGTAGCCCCTCCCTCCATCACGCAGTGGGCGGATCCCCCGGTAGCCCCCTCCCTCCATTTAGCAGTTGGCGGATCCCCCGGTAGCCCCCTCCCTCCATCACGCAGTGGACGGATCCCCCTGTAGCCCCCTCCCTCCATCCCGCAGCGGGCGGATCCCCCTGTAGCCCCCTCCCTCCATCCCGCAGCGGGCGGATCCCCCTGTAGCCCCCTCCCTCCATCCCGCAGCGGGCGGATCCCCCTGTAGCCCCCTCCCTCCATCCCGCAGCGGGCGGATCCCCCTGTAGCCCCCTCCCTCCATCACGCAGCGGGCGGATTCCCCGGTAGCCCCTCCCTTTATCACGCAGCGGGCGGATCTCCCGGTAGCCCCCTCCCTCCATCACGCAGTGGGTGGATTCCCCGGTAGGCCCCTCCCTCCATCCCGCAGTGGGCGGATCCCCCTGTAGCCCCCTCCCTCCATCCCACAGCGGCGGATCCCCCGGTAGCCCCTCCCTCCATCACGCAGTGGGCGGATCCCCCGGTAGCCCCTCCCTCCATCACGCAGTGGGCGGATTCCCCGGTAGCCCCTCCCTCCATCCCGCAGTGGGCGGATCCCCCGGTAGCCCCCTCCCTCCATCACGCAGTGGACGGATTCCCCGGTAGCCCCTCCCTCCATCACGCAGTGGGCGGATTTTCCGGTAGCCCCCTCCCTCCATTTAGCAGTTGGCGGATCCCCCGGTAGCCCCCTCCCTCCATCACGCAGTGGGCGGATCCCCCGGTAGCCCCCTCCCTCCATCACGCAGTGGGCGGATCTCCCGGTAGCCTCCTCCCTCCATCACGCAGTGGGCGGATTCCCCGGTAGCCCCTCCCTCCATCCCGCAGTGGACGGATCTCCCGGTAGCCCCTCCCTCCATCACGCAGTGGGCGGATCTCCCGGTAGCCTCCTCCCTCCATCCCGCAGTGGACGGATCTCCCGGTAGCCTCCTCCCTCCATCACGCAGTGGGCGGATCTCCCGGTAGCCTCCTCCCTCCATCCCGCAGTGGACGGATCTCCCGGTAGCCTCCTCCCTCCATCACGCAGTGGACGGATCTCCCGGTAGCCTCCTCCCTCCATCACGCAGTGGGCGGATCTCCCGGTAGCCTCCTCCCTCCATCACGCAGTGGGCGGATCCCCCGGTAGCCCCCTCCCTCCATCACGCAGTGGACGGATCCCCCGGTAGCCCCCTCCCTCCATCACGCAGTGGGCGGATCTCCTGGTAGCCCCCTCCCTCCATCACGCAGTGGGTGGATCTCCCGGTAGCCTCCTCCCTCCATCACGCAGTGGGCGGATCTCCCGGTAGCCTCCTCCCTCCATCACGCAGTGGACGGATCCCCCGGTAGCCCCCTCCCTCCATCACGCAGTGGGCGGATCTCCCGGTAGCCTCCTCCCTCCATCACGCAGTGGGCGGATCCCCCGGTAGCCCCCTCCCTCCATCACGCAGTGGGCGGATCTCCTGGTAGCCCCCTCCCTCCATCACGCAGTGGGCGGATCTCCTGGTAGCCCCCTCCCTCCATCACGCAGTGGGCGGATCTCCCGGCAGCCCCTTCCTCCATCACACAGTGGGCGGATCTCCCGGTAGCCCCTCCCTCCATCACACAGTGGGCGGATCTCCCGGTAGCCCCTCCCTCCATCACGCAGTGGATGGATCTCCCGGTAGCCCCTCCCTCCATCACACAGTGGGCGGATCTCCCGGTAGCCCTCTCCCTCCATTACGCAGTGGGCGGATCTCCCGGTAGCCCCCTCCCTCCATTACGCAGTGGGCGGATCTCCCGGTAGCCCCTCCCTCCATTACGCAGTGGGCGGATCTCCCGGTAGCCCCTCCCTCCATCACGCAGTGGGCGGATCCCCGGTAGCCCCTCCCTCCATCACGCAGTGGGCGGATCTCCCGGTAGCCCCCTCCATCACGCAGTGGGCGGATCCCCCGTTAGCCCCTCCCTCCATCATGCAGTGGGCGGATCCCCTGGTAGCCCCTCCCTCCATCACGCAGTGGGCGGATCCCCTGGTAGCCCCCTCCCTCCATTTAGCAGTTGGCGGATCCCCCGGTAGCCCCCTCCCTCAATCACGCAGTGGGCGGATCCCCGGTAGCCCCCTCAATCACGCAGTGGGCGGATCTCCCGGTAGCCCCCTCCCTCCATCACGCAGTGGGCGGATCTCCCGGTAGCCCCCTCCCTCAATCACGCAGTGGGCGGATCCCCCGGTAGCCCCCTCAATCACGCAGTGGGCGGATCTCCCGGTAGCCCCTCCCTCCATCACGCAGTGGGCGGATCCCCGGTGACATGGTCCTGTGGTTTCAGGTGGAGAGTCGGGAAGACGAGGAGCAGAATGTTAAGTTGTTGGAGATTCTGGAGCTGCTGGTGGCGGCCGGATACTTCCGGGCCAGAATTAAGGGGCTCTCCCCCTTCGACAAGGTGAGCTTTTGATTGGTTGTCTACAGATAGGGGGCAGGAGGTAGAGGTGTGGTCTGCTGTGACCAATCGGAGTTCTAAAGAATACAACATGAAACCTGATTGGCTGCTGTGGGCCACACCCCTGCAGTTCTGCACACTTTTTGCATCGTGTGACTTTGTCTCCGCCTCCAGGTGGTGGGCGGGATGACCTGGTGTATCACCACCTGCAACTTCGACATCGATGTGGACCTGCTCTTCCAGGAGAACTCCACCATTGGCCAGAAGATGTGAGTAGGCGGGAAGATGGCAGGGGGTGGGGTCTAATATCCAAATACTTCATAGAGGTGGGGCGTCCTTCAGTATATCATGGCTTCCCCCCCATAACAGGTCCTCTCCCTGGTGAGCTGGTAGCCAGGAGTCTCCATCATGGACCTCCTGTAGGAGCTCCTCTGTGTCCAGATTGAGGAACTTTGGGTTCTCGCAGCAATCTGCCAGCGTGCCGGGTGATTTCCAGAGACCCACAATGTAGAACAATGTAAAATAATGAATTTGGGTGGTAAAAATATGAAGTCAATCTATAGACTGGGGGGAGAACCTCTGGGGGGATCTAGGATGGAAAAGGACCTGGGGGTCCTAGTAGATGATCGGCTCAGCAATGACATGCAATGCCAAGCTGCTGCTAACAAAGCAAACAGAATATTGGCATTAAAAAGGGATCAACTCCAGAGATAAAACGATAATTCTCCCGCTCTACAAGACTCTGGTCCGGCCGCACCTGGAGTATGCTGTCCAGTTCTGGGCACCAGTCCTCAGGAAGGATGTACTGGAAATGGAGCGACTACAAAGAAGGGCAACAAAGCTAATAAAGGGTCTGGAGGATCTTAGTTATGAGGAAAGGTTGTGAGCTCTGAACTTATTCTCTCTGGAGAAGAGACGCTTGAGAGGGGATATGATTTCATTGTATAAATACCGGACTGGTGACCCCACAATATATAAATACCGGACTGGTGACCCCACAATGTATAAATACCGGACTGGTGACCCCACAATATACAAATACCGGACTGGTGACCCCACAATATACAAATACCGGACTGGTGACCCCACAATATATAAATACCGGACTGGTGACCCCACAATATATAAATACCGGACTGGTGACCCCACAATATACAAATACCGGACTGGTGACCCCACAATATATAAATACCGGACTGGTGACCCCACAATATATAAATACCGGACTGGTGACCCCACAATATATAAATACCGGACTGGTGACCCCACAATATACAAATACCGGACTGGTGACCCCACAATATACAAATACCGGACTGGTGACCCCACAATATATAAATACCGGACTGGTGACCCCACAATATATAAATACCGGACTGGTGACCCCACAATATATAAATACCGGACTGGTGACCCCACAATATACAAATACCGGACTGGTGACCCCACAATATATAAATACCGGACTGGTGACCCCACAATATATAAATACCGGACTGGTGACCCCACAATATATAAATACCGGACTGGTGACCCCACAATATATAAATACCGGACTGGTGACCCCACAATATATAAATACCGGACTGGTGACCCCACAATATATAAATACCGGACTGGTGACCCCACAATATACAAATACCGGACTGGTGACCCCACAATATACAAATACCGGACTGGTGACCCCACAATATATAAATACCGGACTGGTGACCCCACAATATATAAATACCGGACTGGTGACCCCACAATATATAAATACTGGACTGGCGACCCCACAATATACAAATACCGGACTGGTGACCCCACAATATACAAATACTGGACTGGTGACCCCACAATATACAAATACCGGACTGGTGACCCCACAATATAGAAATACCGGACTGGTGACCCCACAATATAGAAATACCGGACTGGTGACCCCACAATATACAAATATCGGACTGGTGACCCCACAATATATAAATACCGGACTGGTGACCCCACAATATATAAATACCGGACTGGTGACCTCACAATATATAAATACCGGACTGGTGACCCCACAATATATAAATACTGGACTGGCGACCCCACAATATACAAATACCGGACTGGTGACCCCACAATATACAAATACTGGACTGGTGACCCCACAATATACAAATACCGGACTGGTGACCCCACAATATAGAAATACCGGACTGGTGACCCCACAATATATAAATACCGGACTGGTGACCCCACAATATACAAATATCGGACTGGTGACCCCACAATATATAAATACCGGACTGGTGACCCCACAATATATAAATACCGGACTGGTGACCTCACAATATATAAATACTGGACTGGTGACCCCACAATATATAAATACCGGACTGGTGACCCCACAATATATAAATACCGGACTGGTGACCCCACAATATATAAATACCGTACTGGTGACCCCACAATATATAAATACCGGACTGGTGACCCCACAATATATAAATACCGGACTGGTGATCCCACAATATATAAATACCGGACTGGTGACCCCACAATATATAAATACCGGACTGGTGACCCCACAATATATAAATACCGTACTGGTGACCCCACAATATATAAATACCGTACTGGTGACCCCACAATATATAAATACCGGACTGGTGATCCCACAATATATAAATACCGGACTGGTGACCCCACAATATATAAATACCGGACTGGTGACCCCACAATATACAAATACCAGACTGGTGACCCCACAATATATAAATACTGGACTGGTGACCCCACAATATACAAATACCGGACTGGTGACCCCACAATATACAAATACCGGACTGATGACCCCACAATATATAAATACCGGGCTGGTGACCCCACAATATATAAATACCGGACTGGTGACCCCACAATATACAAATACCGGACTGGTGACCCCACAATATATAAATACCGGACTGGTGACCCCACAATATACAAATACCGGACTGGTGACCCCACAATATATAAATACTGGGCTGGTGACCCCACAATATATAAATACCGGACTGGTGACCCCACAATATATAAATACCGGACTGGTGACCCCACAATATACAAATACCGGACTGGTGACCCCACAATATATAAATACCGGGCTGGTGACCCCACAATATATAAATACCGGACTGGTGACCCCACAATATATAAATACCGGACTGGTGACCCCACGATAAGGAGAAAACTTTTTCGCAGAAGAGAGTTTAATAAGACTCGTGGCCACTCATTACAATTAGAAGAAAAGAGGTTTAACCTTAAACTACGTAGAGGGTTCTTTACTGTAAGAGCGGCAAGGATGTGGAATTCCCTTCCACAGGCGGTGGTCTCAGCGGGGAGCATTGATAGCTTCAAGAAACTATTAGATAATCACCTGAATGACCACAATATACAGGGATATGTAATGTAATACTGACACATAATCACACAACATACAGAGATATACATAGTTACATAGTAGGTGAGGTTGAAAAAAGACACAAGTCCATCAAGTCCAACCTATGTGTGTGATTATATGTCAGTATTACATTGTATATCTCTGTATGTTGCGGTCATTCAGGTGATTATCTAATAGTTTCTTGAAGCTATCAATGCTCCCCGCTGAGACCACCGCCTGTGGAAGGGAATTCCACATCCTTGCCGCTCTTACAGCTGCTTAGCTTAGTATTGTCTGCAAATACAGAGATTGAACTGTTTATCCCATCCTCCAGATCGTTTATGAACAAATTAAATAGGATTGGTCCCAGCACAGAACCCTGGGGGACCCCACTACCCACCCCGACCATTCTGAGTACTCCCCATTTATCACCACCCTCTGAACTCGCCCTTGTAGCCAGTTTTCAATCCATGTACTCACCCTATGGTCCATGTACTCACCCTATGGTCCATGTACTCACCCTATGGTCCATGTACTCACCCTATGGTCCATGCCAACGCACCTTATTTTGTACAGTAAACGTTTATGGGGAACTGTGTCAAATGCTTTTCAATGTAATACTGACATATAATCACACACATAGGTTGGACTTGATGGACTTGTGTCTTTTTCACCCTCACCTCCTATGTAATATGGTAACTATGGTAACAACAGATGAGGGATGACAATACTTCCCATGTGACCCGCCTCCCTTGTACCCAAAGACATTAAGTGTAACATCTTGGAGGGGGTGGGGCTTATTTTGGGGGTGGGGCCTATTTTGGTGGTGGGGTTCGGGAGATGAGCACAGGGGAGTAAACTGGGTTTCTCAGGATAGCTGCTGATTGGAAAAAATGGAAATCGGGGGGGAGGTGGTCACTGACAGAGTCCCGCCCCTGGTATCACCTGCATGTGATGGTGCTGAGGCTCCGCCCAGAACTGGCAAAATCATCTCCCAGAAGAACAAACCAACCCGGGTCTCATGTATTGTTCTACCCCTCCCCATACAGAATACCTACCTACCTACACCGTACACAATACACACCTACCTACACCGTACACACCTACCTACACCGTACACACCTACCTACCTACACCGTACACACCTACCTACACCGTACACACCTACCTACCTACACCGTACACACCTACCTACACCGTACACACCTACCTACCTACACCGTACACACCTACCTACACCGTACACACCTACCTACCTACACCGTACACACCTACCTACACCGTACACACCTACCTACCTACCTACACCGTACACACCTACCTACACCGTACACACCTACCTACCTACACCGTACACACCTACCTACCTACACCGTACACACCTACCTACACCGTACACACCTACCTACCTACACCGTACACACCTACCTACACCGTACACACCTACCTACCTACACCGTACACACCTACCTACACCGTACACACCTACCTACCTACACCGTACACACCTACCTACACCATACACACCTACCTACCTACACCGTACACACCTACCTACACCGTACACACCTACCTACCTACACCGTACACACCTACCTACACCGTACACACCTACCTACCTACACCGTACACACCTACCTACACCGTACACACCTACCTACCTACACCGTACACACCTACCTACACCGTACACACCTACCTACCTACACCGTACACACCTACCTACACCGTACACACCTACCTACCTACACCGTACACACCTACCTACACCGTACACACCTACCTACCTACACCGTACACACCTACCTACACCGTACACACCTACCTACCTACACCGTACACACCTACCTACACCGTACACACCTACCTACACCGTACACACCTACCTACCTACACCGTACACACCTACCTACACCGTACACACCTACCTACACCGTACACACCTACCTACCTACACCGTACACACCTACCTACACCGTACACACCTACCTACCTACACCGTACACACCTACCTACACCGTACACACCTACCTACCTACACCGTACACACCTACCTACACCGTACACACCTACCTACCTACACCGTACACACCTACCTACACCGTACACACCTACCTACCTACACCGTACACACCTACCTACACCGTACACACCTACCTACCTACACCGTACACACCTACCTACACCGTACACACCTACCTACACCGTACACACCTACCTACCTACACCGTACACACCTACCTACACCGTACACACCTACCTACACCGTACACACCTACCTACCTACACCGTACACACCTACCTACACCGTACACACCTACCTACACCATACACACCTACCTACCTACACCGTACACACCTACCTACACCGTACACACCTACCTACCTACACCGTACACACCTACCTACACCGTACACACCTACCTACCTACACCGTACACACCTACCTACACCGTACACACCTACCTACCTACACCGTACACACCTACCTACACCGTACACACCTACCTACCTACACCGTACACACCTACCTACACCGTACACACCTACCTACACCGTACACACCTACCTACTACACCGTACACACCTACCTACACCGTACACACCTACCTACACCGTACACACCTACCTACCTACACCGTACACACCTACCTACACCGTACACACCTACCTACACCGTACACACCTACCTACACCGTACACACCTACCTACACCGTACACACCTACCTACCTACACCGTACACACCTACCTACACCGTACACACCTACCTACACCGTACACACCTACCTACCTACACCGTACACACCTACCTACACACTCACCTACACCGTACACACCTACCTACACCGTACACACCTACCTACACCGTACACACCTACCTACCTACACCGTACACACCTACCTACACCGTACACACCTACCTACCTACACCGTACACACCTACCTACACCGTACACACCTACCTACATACCTACACCGTACACACCTACCTACACCGTACACCTACCTACCTACACCGTACACACCTACCTACACCGTACACACCTACCTACACCGTACACACCTACCTACCTACACCGTACACACCTACCTACACCGTACACACCTACCTACCTACACCGTACACACCTACCTACACCGTACACACCTACCTACACCGTACACACCTACCTACCACCGTACACACCTACCTACACCATACACACCTACCTACCTACACCGTACACACCTACCTACACGTACACACCTACCTACCTACACCGTACACACCTACCTACACCGTACACACCTACCTACCTACACCGTACACACCTACCTACACCGTACACACCTACCTACCTACACCGTACACACCTACCTACACCGTACACACCTACCTACCTACACCGTACACACCTACCTACACCGTACACACCTACCTACCTACACCGTACACACCTACCTACACCGTACACACCTACCTACCCACACCGTACACACCTACCTACACCGTACACACCTACCTACACCGTACACACCTACCTACCTACACCGTACACACCCTACCTACCACCGTACACACCTACCTACACCGTACACACCTACCTACCTACACCGTACACACCTACCTACACCGTACACACCTACCTACCTACACCGTACACACCTACCTACACCGTACACACCTACCTACCTACACCGTACACACCTACCTACACCGTACACACCTACCTACCTACACCGTACACACCTACCTACACCGTACACACCTACCTACCTACACCGTACACACCTACCTACACCGTACACACCTACCTACCTACACCGTACACACCTACCTACACCGTACACACCTACCTACTACACCGTACACACCTACCTACACCGTACACACTACCTACCTACACCGTACACACCTACCCTACACCGTACACACCTACCTACACCGTACACACCTACCTACACCGTACACACCTACCTACACCGTACAACACCTACCTACCTACACCGTACACACCTACCTACACCGTACACACCTACCTACCTACACCGTACACACCTACCTACACCGTACACACCTACCTACACCGTACACACCTACCTACCTACACCGTACACACCTACCTACACCGTACACACCTACCTACCTACACCGTACACACCTACCTACACCGTACACACCTACCTACCTACACCGTACACACCTACCTACACCGTACACACCTACCTACCTACACCGTACACACCTACCTACACCGTACACACCTACCTACACCGTACACACCTACCTACCTACACCGTACACACCTACCTACACCGTACACACCTACCTACACCGTACACACCTACCTACCTACACCGTACACACCTACCTACACCGTACACACCTACCTACCTACACCGTACACACCTACCTACACCGTACACACCTACCTACCTACACCGTACACACCTACCTACACCGTACACACCTACCTACCTACACCGTACACACCTACCTACACCGTACACACCTACCTACCTACACCGTACACACCTACCTACACCGTACACACCTACCTACACCGTACACACCTACCTACCTACACCGTACACACCTACCTACACCGTACACACCTACCTACACCGTACACACCTACCTACACCGTACACACCTACCTACCTACACCGTACACACCTACCTACACCGTACACACCTACCTACACCGTACACACCTACCTACCTACACCGTACACACCTACCTACACCGTACACACCTACCTACCTACACCGTACACACCTACCTACACCGTACACACCTACCTACCTACACCGTACACACCTACCTACACCGTACACACCTACCTACACCGTACACACCTACCTACACCGTACACACCTACCTACCTACACCGTACACACCTACCTACACCGTACACACCTACCTACCTACACCGTACACACCTACCTACACCGTACACACCTACCTACCTACACCGTACACACCTACCTACACCGTACACACCTACCTACACCGTACACACCTACCTACCTACACCGTACACACCTACCTACACCGTACACACCTACCTACACCGTACACACCTACCTACCTACACCGTACACACCTACCTACACCGTACACACCTACCTACCTACACCGTACACACCTACCTACCACACCGTACACACCTACCTACACCGTACACACCTACCTACCTACACCGTACACACCTACCTACACCGTACACACCTACCTACACCGTACACACCTACCTACACCGTACACACCTACCTACACCGTACACACCTACCTACACCGTACACACCTACCTACCTACACCGTACACACCTACCTACACCGTACACACCTACCTACACCGTACACACCTACCTACCTACACCGTACACACCTACCTACACCGTACACACCTACCTACCTACACCGTACACACCTACCTACACCGTACACACCTACCTACCTACACCGTACACACCTACCTACACCGTACACACACCTACCTACACCGTACACACCTACCTACACCGTACACACCTACCTACCTACACCGTACACACCTACCTACACCGTACACACCTACCTACCTACACCGTACACACCTACCTACACCGTACACACCTACCTACCTACACCGTACACACCTACCTACACCGTACACACCTACCTACACCGTACACACCTACCTACCTACACCGTACACACCTACCTACACCGTACACACCTACCTACACCGTACACACCTACCTACCTACACCGTACACACCTACCTACACCGTACACACCTACCTACACCGTACACACCTACCTACACCGTACACACCTACCTACCTACACCGTACACACCTACCTACACCGTACACACCTACCTACACCGTACACACCTACCTACCTACACCGTACACACCTACCTACACCGTACACACCTACCTACACCGTACACACCTACCTACCTACACCGTACACACCTACCTACACCGTACACACCTACCTACCTACACCGTACACACCTACCTACACCGTACACACTCCTACCTACACCGTACACACCTACCTACACCGTACACACCTACCTACACCGTACACACCTACCTACCTACACCGTACACACCTACCTACACCGTACACACCTACCTACCTACACCGTACACACCTACCTACACCGTACACACCTACCTACCTACACCGTACACACCTACCTACACCGTACACACCTACCTACACCGTACACACCTACCTACCTACACCGTACACACCTACCTACACCGTACACACCTACCTACCTACACCGTACACACCTACCTACACCGTACACACCTACCTACCTACACCGTACACACCTACCTACACCGTACACACCTACCTACCTACACCGTACACACCTACCTACACCGTACACACCTACCTACCTACACCGTACACACCTACCTACACCGTACACACCTACCTACCTACACCGTACACACCTACCTACACCGTACACACCTACCTACCTACACCGTACACACCTACCTACACCGTACACACCTACCTACCTACACCGTACACACCTACCTACACCGTACACACCTACCTACACCGTACACACCTACCTACCTACACACCCGTACACACCTACCTCACCGTACACACCTACCTACACCGTACACACCCCTCCTACACGTACACACTACCTACACGACAACCTACCTACTACCCGTACACACCTACCTACACCGTACACACCTACCTACCTACACCGTACACACCTCACACCTACCTACACCGTACACACCTACCTACCTACACCGTACACACCTACCTACACCGTACACACCTACCTACCTACACCGTACACACCTACCTACACCGTACACACCTACCTACCTACACCGTACACACCTACCTACACCGTACACACCTACCTACCTACACCGTACACACCTATACCTACACCGTACACACCTACCTACACCGTACACACCCTACCTACCTACACCGTACACACCTACCTACACCGTACACACCTACCTACCTACACCGTACACACCTACCTACACCGTACACACCTACCTACCTACACCGTACACACCTACCTACACCGTACACACCTACCTACACCGTACACACCTACCTACCTACACCGTACACACCTACCTACACCTACACACCTACCTACCTACACCGTACACACCTACCTACACCGTACACACCTACCTACCTACACCGTACACACCTACCTACACCGTACACACCTACCTACCTACACCGTACACACCTACCTACACCGTACACACCTACCTACCTACACCGTACACACCTACCTACACCGTACACACCTACCTACCTACACCGTACACACCTACCTACACCGTACACACCTACCTACCTACACCGTACACACCTACCTACACCGTACACACCTACCTACCTACACCGTACCACACTACCTACACGTACACCACCTACCTACACACCGTACACACCTACCTACACCGTACACACCTACCTACCTACACCGTACACACCTACCTACACCGTACACACCTACCTACACCGTACACACCTATACCTACACCGTACACACCTACCTACACCGTACACACCTACCTACCTACACCGTACACACCTACCTACACCGTACACACCTACCTACCTACACCGTACACACCTACCTACACCGTACACACCTACCTACCTACACCGTACACACCTACCTACACCGTACACACCTACCTACCTACACCGTACACACCTACCTACACCGTACACACCTACCTACCTACACCGTACACACCTACCTACACCGTACACACCTACCTACCTACACCGTACACACCTACCTACACCGTACACACCTACCTACCTACACCGTACACACCTACCTACACCGTACACACCTACCTACCTACACCGTACACACCTACCTACACCGTACACACCTACCTACACCCCGACACTACCACACCTACCTACACCGTACACACCTACCTACACCGTACACACCTACCTACCTACACCGTACACACCTACCTACACCGTACACACCTACCTACCTACACCGTACACACCTACCTACACCGTACACACCTACCTACCTACACCGTACACACCTACCTACACCGTACACACCTACCTACCTACACCGTACACACCTACCTACACCGTACACACCTACCTACCTACACCGTACACACCTACCTACACCGTACACACCTACCTACCTACACCGTACACACCTACCTACACCGTACACACCTACCTACCTACACGTACACACCTACCTACACCGTACACACCTACCTACACCGTACACACCTACCTACCTACACCGTACACACCTACCTACACCGTACACACCTACCTACACCGTACACACCTACCTACTACACCGTACACACCTACCTACACCGTACACACCTACCTACCTACACCGTACACACCTACCTACACCGTACACACCTACCTACCTACACCGTACACACCTACCTACACCGTACACACCTACCTACCTACACCGTACACACCTACCTACACCGTACACACCTACCTACCTACACCGTACACACCTACCTACACCGTACACACCTACCTACCTACACCGTACACACCTACCTACACCGTACACACCTACCTACACCGTACACACCTACCTACCTACACCGTACACACCTACCTACACACCGTACACACCTACCTACACCGTACACACCTACCTACACCGTACACACCTACCTACCTACACCGTACACACCTACCTACACCGTACACACCTACCTACACCAGTACACACCTACCTACCTACACCGTACACACCTACCTACACCGTACACACCTACCTACCTACACCGTACACACCTACCTACACCGTACACACCTACCTACCTACACCGTACACACCTACCTACACCGTACACACCTACCTACCTACACCGTACACACCTACCTACACCGTACACACCTACCTACCTACACCGTACACACCTACCTACACCGTACACACCTACCTACCTACACCGTACACACCTACCTACACCGTACACACCTACCTACCTACACCGTACACACCTACCTACACCGTACACACCTACCTACCTACACCGTACACACCTACCTACACCGTACACACCTACCTACACCGTACACACCTACCTACCTACACCGTACACACCTACCTACACCGTACACACCTACCTACACCTACTACACAGTACACCCTACCTACACGTACCTACCTACCTACACCGTACACACCTACCTACACCGTACACACCTACCTACCTACACCGTACACACCTACCTACACCGTACACACCTACCTACCTACACCGTACACACCTACCTACACCGTACACACCTCTACACGTACACACCTACCTACACACCTACCCGTACACACCTACCTACACCGTACACACCTACCTACACCGTACACACCTACCTACACCGTACACACCTACCTACCTACACCGTACACACCTACCTACACCGTACACACCTACCTACACCGTACACACTACCTACCTACACCGTACACACCTACCTACACCGTACACACCTACCTACACCGTACACACCTACCTACCTACACCGTACACACCTACCTACACCGTACACACCTACCTACACCGTACACACCTACCTACACCGTACACACCTACCTACACCGTACACACCTACCTACACCGTACACACCTACCTACCTACACCGTACACACCTACCTACACCGTACACACCTACC
>JBBDGP010006002.1:0-34617 GCA_037952835.1 Lithobates septentrionalis | reverse complement strand
ACTGTCATCTATCTAACCTGAGAGAAGGACATCAGACCCCTCTACTGTCATCTACTAACCTGAGAGAAGGACATCAGACCCCTCTACCGTCATCTACTAACCAGAGAGAAGGACATCAGACCCCTCTACTGTCATCTACTAACCAGAGAGAAGGACATCAGACCCCTCTACCTGTCATCTACTAACCAGAGAGAAGGACATCAGACCCCTCTACTGTCATCTACTAACCAGAGAGAAGGACATCAGACCCCTCTACTGTCATCTACTAACCTGAGAAGGACATCAGACCCCTCTACTGTCATCTACTAACCTGAGAGAAGGACATCAGACCCCTCTACTGTCATCTACTAACCTGAGAGGGACATCAGACCCCTCTACTGTCATCTACTAACCTGAGAGAAGGACATCAGACCCCTCTATTGTCATCTACTAACCTGAGAGAAGGACATCAGACCCCTCTACTGTCATCTACTAACCTGAGAGAAGGACATCAGACCCCTCTACTGTCATCTACTAACCAGAGAGAAGGACATCAGACCCCTCTACTGTCATCTACTAACCAGAGAGGACATCAGACCCCTCTACTGTCATCTACTAACCTGAGAGAAGGACATCAGACCCCTCTACTGTCATCTACTAACCTGAGAGAAGGACATCAGACCCCTCTACTGTCATCTACTAACCAAGAGAGGACATCAGACCCCTCTACTGTCATCTACTAACCTGAGAGAAGGACATCAGACCCCTCTACTGTCATCTACTAACCTGAGAGAAGGACATCAGACCCCTCTACTGTCATCTACTAACCTGAGAGAAGGACATCAGACCCCTCTACTGTCATCTACTAACCTGAGAGAAGGACATCAGACCCCTCTACTGTCATCTACTAACCAGAGAGAAGGACATCAGACCCCTCTACTGTCATCTACTAACCTGAGAGAAGGACATCAGACCCCTCTACTGTCATCTACTAACCAGAGAGAAGGACATCAGACCCCTCTACTGTCATCTACTAACCTGAGAGGACATCAGACCCCTCTACTGTCATCTACTAACCTGAGAGAAGGACATCAGACCCCTCTACTGTCATCTACTAACCTGAGAGGACATCAGACCCCTCTACTGTCATCTACTAACCAGAGAGGACATCAGACCCCTCTACTGTCATCTACTAACCTGAGAGAAGGACATCAGACCCCTCTACTGTCATCTACTAACCTGAGAGAAGGACATCAGACCCCTCTACTGTCATCTACTAACCAGAGAGGACATCAGACCCCTCTACTGTCATCTACTAACCTGAGAGAAGGACATCAGACCCCTCTACTGTCATCTACTAACCTGAGAGAAGGACATCAGACCCCTCTACTGTCATCTACTAACCTGAGAGAAGGACATCAGACCCCTCTACTGTCATCTACTAACCTGAGAGAAGGACATCAGACCCCTCTACTGTCATCTACTAACCTGAGAGAAGGACATCAGACCCCTCTACTGTCATCTACTAACCAGAGAGGACATCAGACCCCTCTACTGTCATCTACTAACCTGAGAGAAGGACATCAGACCCCTCTACTGTCATCTACTAACCTGAGAGAAGGACATCAGACCCCTCTACTGTCATCTACTAACCAGAGAGGACATCAGACCCCTCTACTGTCATCTACTAACCTGAGAGAAGGACATCAGACCCCTCTACTGTCATCTACTAACCTGAGAGAAGGACATCAGACCCCTCTACTGTCATCTACTAACCAGAGAGGACATCAGACCCCTCTACTGTCATCTACTAACCTGAGAGAAGGACATCAGACCCCTCTACTGTCATCTACTAACCTGAGAGAAGGACATCAGACCCCTCTACTGTCATCTACTAACCAGAGAGAAGGACATCAGACCCCTCTACTGTCATCTACTAACCTGAGAGAAGGACATCAGACCCCTCTACTGTCATCTACTAACCAGAGAGAAGGACATCAGACCCCTCTACTGTCATCTACTAACCTAAGAGAAGGACATCAGACCCCTCTACTGTCATCTACTAACCTGAGAGAAGGACATCAGACCCCTCTACTGTCATCTACTAACCTGAGAGAAGGACATCAGACCCCTCTACTGTCATCTACTAACCTGAGAGGACATCAGACCCCTCTACTGTCATCTACTAACCTGAGAGAAGGACATCAGACCCCTCTACTGTCATCTACTAACCAGAGAGGACATCAGACCCCTCTACTGTCATCTACTAACCTAAGAGAAGGACATCAGACCCCTCTACTGTCATCTACTAACCTGAGAGAAGGACATCAGACCCCTCTACTGTCATCTACTAACCTGAGAGAAGGACATCAGACCCCTCTACTGTCATCTACTAACCCAGAGAGGACATCAGACCCCTCTACTGTCATCTACTAACCAGAGAGAAGGACATCAGACCCCTCTACTGTCATCTACTAACCTGAGAGGACATCAGACCCCTCTACTGTCATCTACTAACCTGAGAGAAGGACATCAGACCCCTCTACTGTCATCTACTAACCGGAGAGAAGGACATCAGACCCCTCTACTGTCATCTACTAACCTGAGAGAAGGACATCAGACCCCTCTACTGTCATCTACTAACCTGAGAGAGACATCAGACCCCTCTACTGTCATCTACTAACCAGAGAGGACATCAGACCCCTCTACTGTCATCTACTAACCAGAGGAAGGACATCAGACCCCTCTACTGTCATCTACTAACCTGAGAGAAGGACATCAGACCCCTCTACTGTCATCTACCAACCTGAGAGAAGGACATCAGACCCCTCTACTGTCATCTACTAACCTGAGAGGACATCAGACCCCTCTACTGTCATCTACTAACCTGAGAAGGACATCAGACCCCTCTACTGTCATCTACTAACCTGAGAGGACATCAGACCCCTCTACTGTCATCTACTAACCTGAGAGAAGGACATCAGACCCCTCTACTGTCATCTACTAACCAGAGAGGACATCAGACCCCTCTACTGTCATCTACTAACCAGAGAGAAGGACATCAGACCCCTCTACTGTCATCTACTAACCTGAGAGGACATCAGACCCCTCTACTGTCATCTACTAACCTGAGAGAAGGACATCAGACCCCTCTACTGTCATCTACTAACCGGAGAGAAGGACATCAGACCCCTCTACTGTCATCTACTAACCTGAGAGAAGGACATCAGACCCCTCTACTGTCATCTACTAACCTGAGAGGACATCAGACCCCTCTACTGTCATCTACTAACCAGAGAGGACATCAGACCCCTCTACTGTCATCTACTAACCAGAGAGGACATCAGACCCCTCTACTGTCATCTACTAACCTGAGAGAAGGACATCAAACCCCTCTACTGTCATCTACCAACCTGAGAGAAGGACATCAGACCCCTCTACTGTCATCTACTAACCTGAGAGGACATCAGACCCCTCTACTGTCATCTACTAACCTGAGAGGACATCAGACCCTCTACTGTCATCTACTAACCTGAGAGGACATCAGACCCCTCTACTGTCATCTACTAACCTGAGAGAGGACATCAGACCCCTCTACTGTCATCTACTAACCTGAGAGAAGGACATCAGACCCCTCTACTGTCATCTACTAACCTGAGAGAAGGACATCAGACCCCTCTACTGTCATCTACTAACCAGAGAGAAGGACATCAGACCCCTCTACTGTCATCTACTAACCTGAGAGAGGACATCAGACCCCTCTACTGTCATCTACTAACCTGAGAGAAGGACATCAGACCCCTCTACTGTCATCTACTAACCTGAGAGAAGGACATCAGACCCCTCTACTGTCATCTACTAACCTGAGAGAAGGACATCAGACCCCTCTACTGTCATCTACTAACCTGAGAGAAGGACATCAGACCCCTCTACTGTCATCTACTAACCTGAGAGAAGGACATCAGACCCCTCTACTGTCATCTACTAACCAGAGAGGACATCAGACCCCTCTACTGTCATCTACTAACCAGAGAGAAGGACATCAGACCCCTCTACTGTCATCTACTAACCTGAGAGAAGGACATCAGACCCCTCTACTGTCATCTACTAACCTGAGAGAAGGACATCAGACCCCTCTACTGTCATCTACTAACCAGAGAGGACATCAGACCCCTCTACTGTCATCTACTAACCAGAGAGAAGGACATCAGACCCTCTACTGTCATCTACTAACCTGAGAGAAGGACATCAGACCCCTCTACTGTCATCTACTAACCTGAGAAGGACATCAGACCCCTCTACTGTCCATCTACTAACCTGAGAGAAGGACATCAGACCCCTCTACTGTCATCTACTAACCAGAGAGGACATCAGACCCTCTACTGTCATCTAACAACCTGAGAGAAGGACATCAGACCCCTCTACTGTCATCTACTAACCGGAGAGAAGGACATCAGACCCCTCTACCTGTCATCTACTAACCTGAGAGAAGGACATCAGACCCCTCTACTGTCATCTACTAACCTGAGAGAAGGACATCAGACCCCTCTACTGTCATCTACTAACCTGAGAGAAGGACATCAGACCCCTCTACTGTCATCTACTAACCAGAGAGGACATCAGACCCCTCTACTGTCATCTACTAACCAGAGAGGACATCAGACCCCTCTACTGTCATCTACTAACCTGAGAGAAGGACATCAGACCCCTCTACTGTCATCTACTAACCTGAGAGAAGGACATCAGACCCCTCTACTGTCATCTACTAACCAGAGAGGACATCAGACCCCTCTACTGTCATCTACTAACCTGAGAGGACATCAGACCCCTCTACTGTCATCTACTAACCAGAGAGAAGGACATCAGACCCCTCTACTGTCATCTACTAACCTGAGAGAAGGACATCAGACCCCTCTACTGTCATCTACTAACCTGAGAGAAGGACATCAGACCCCTCTACTGTCATCTACTAACCTGAGAGAAGGACATCAGACCCCTCTACTGTCATCTACTAACCAGAGAGAGGACATCAGACCCCTCTACTGTCATCTACTAACCTGAGAGAAGGACATCAGACCCCTCTACTGTCATCTACTAACCAGAGAGAAGGACATCAGACCCCTCTACTGTCATCTACTAACCTGAGAGAAGGACATCAGACCCCTCTACTGTCATCTACTAACCTGAGAGAAGGGGACATCAGACCCCTCTACTGTCATCTACTAACCTGAGAGAAGGACATCAGACCCCTCTACTGTCATCTACTAACCAGAGAGAAGGACATCAGACCCCTCTACTGTCATCTACTAACCTGAGAGAAGGACATCAGACCCCTCTACTGTCATCTACTAACCAGAGAGGACATCAGACCCCTCTACTGTCATCTACTAACCAGAGAGGACATCAGACCCCTCTACTGTCATCTACTAACCTGAGAGAAGGACATCAGACCCCTCTACTGTCATCTACTAACCTGAGAGAAGGACATCAGACCCCTCTACCGTCATCTACTAACCTGAGAGAAGGACATCAGACCCCTCTACTGTCATCTACTAACCTGAGAGAAGGACATCAGACCCCTCTACTGTCATCTACTAACCTGAGAGAAGGACATCAGACCCCTCTACTGTCATCTACTAACCTGAGAGAAGGACATCAGACCCCTCTACTGTCATCTACTAACCTGAGAGAAGGACATCAGACCCCTCTACTGTCATCTACTAACCAGAGAGGACATCAGACCCCTCTACTGTCATCTACTAACCTGAGAGAAGGACATCAGACCCCTCTACTGTCATCTACTAACCTGAGAGAAGGACATCAGACCCCTCTACTGTCATCTACTAACCAGAGAGGACATCAGACCCCTCTACTGTCATCTACTAACCTGAGAGAAGGACATCAGACCCCTCTACTGTCATCTACTAACCTAAGAGAAGGACATCAGACCCCTCTACTGTCATCTACTAACCTGAGAGAAGGACATCAGACCCCTCTACTGTCATCTACTAACCAGAGAGAAGGACATCAGACCCCTCTACTGTCATCTACTAACCTAAGAGAAGGACATCAGACCCCTCTACTGTCATCTACTAACCTGAGAGAAGGACATCAGACCCCTCTACTGTCATCTACTAACCTGAGAGGACATCAGACCCCTCTACTGTCATCTACTAACCTGAGAGAAGGACATCAGACCCCTCTACTGTCATCTACTAACCAGAGAGGACATCAGACCCCTCTACTGTCATCTACTAACCTGAGAGAAGGACATCAGACCCCTCTACTGTCATCTACTAACCAGAGAGAAGGACATCAGACCCTCTACTGTCATCTACTAACCTGAGAGAAGGACATCAGACCCCTCTACTGTCATCTACTAACCTGAGAGAAGGACATCAGACCCCTCTACTGTCATCTACTAACCTGAGAGAAGGACATCAGACCCCTCTACTGTCATCTACTAACCTGAGAGGACATCAGACCCCTCTACTGTCATCTACTAACCAGAGAGAAGGACATCAGACCCCTCTACTGTCATCTACTAACCGGAGAGAAGGACATCAGACCCCTCTACTGTCATCTACTAACCTGAGAGAAGGACATCAAACCCCTCTACTGTCATCTACTAACCTGAGAGGACATCAGACCCCTCTACTGTCATCTACTAACCAGAGAGGACATCAGACCCCTCTACTGTCATCTACTAACCTGAGAGAAGGACATCAGACCCCTCTACTGTCATCTACTAACCAGAGAGAAGGACATCAGACCCCTCTACTGTCATCTACTAACCTGAGAGGACATCAGACCCCTCTACTGTCATCTACTAACCTGAGAGGACATCAGACCCCTCTACTGTCATCTACTAACCTGAGAGGGACATCAGACCCCTCTACTGTCATCTACTAACCTGAGAGGACATCAGACCCCTCTACTGTCATCTACTAACCTGAGAGAAGGACATCAGACCCCTCTACTGTCATCTACTAACCAGAGAGAAGGACATCAGACCCCTCTACTGTCATCTACTAACCAGAGAGAAGGACATCAGACCCTCTACTGTCATCTACTAACCTGAGAGGACATCAGACCCCTCTACTGTCATCTACTAACCTGAGAGAAGGACATCAGACCCCTCTACTGTCATCTACTAACCTGAGAGGACATCAGACCCCTCTACTGTCATCTACTAACCTGAGAGAAGGACATCAGACCCCTCTACTGTCATCTACTAACCAGAGAGGACATCAGACCCCTCTACTGTCATCTACTAACCAGAGAGAAGGACATCAGACCCCTCTACTGTCATCTACTAACCTGAGAGAAGGACATCAGACCCCTCTACTGTCATCTACTAACCTGAGAGAAGGACATCAGACCCCTCTACTGTCATCTACTAACCTGAGAGGACATCAGACCCCTCTACTGTCATCTACTAACCTGAGAGAAGGACATCAGACCCCTCTACTGTCATCTACTAACCAGAGAGAAGGACATCAGACCCCTCTACTGTCATCTACTAACCTGAGAGAAGGACATCAGACCCCTCTACTGTCATCTACTAACCTGAGAGAAGGACATCAGACCCCTCTACTGTCATCTACTAACCTGAGAGAAGGACATCAGACCCCTCTACTGTCATCTACTAACCTGAGAGAAGGACATCAGACCCCTCTACTGTCATCTACTAACCTGAGAGAAGGACATCAGACCCCTCTACTGTCATCTACTAACCTGAGAGAAGGACATCAGACCCCTCTACTGTCATCTACTAACCGGAGAGAAGGACATCAGACCCCTCTACTGTCATCTACTAACCTGAGAGAAGGACATCAAACCCCTCTACTGTCATCTACTAACCTGAGAGGACATCAGACCCCTCTACTGTCATCTACTAACCAGAGAGGACATCAGACCCCTCTACTGTCATCTACTAACCAGAGAGGACATCAGACCCCTCTACTGTCATCTACTAACCAGAGAGGACATCAGACCCCTCTACTGTCATCTACTAACCTGAGAGAAGGACATCAAACCCCTCTACTGTCATCTACTAACCTGAGAGGACATCAGACCCCTCTACTGTCATCTACTAACCTGAGAGGACATCAGACCCCTCTACTGTCATCTACTAACCTGAGAGGACATCAGACCCCTCTACTGTCATCTACTAACCTGAGAGAGGACATCAGACCCCTCTACTGTCATCTACTAACCTGAGGAGGACATCAGACCCCTCTACTGTCATCTACTAACCTGAGAGGACATCAGACCCCTCTACTGTCATCTACTAACCTGAGAGAAGGACATCAGACCCCTCTACTGTCATCTACTAACCTGAGAGAAGGACATCAGACCCCTCTACTGTCATCTACTAACCTGAGAGAAGGACATCAGACCCCTCTACTGTCATCTACTAACCAGAGAGAAGGACATCAGACCCCTCTACTGTCATCTACTAACCTGAGAGAAGGACATCAGACCCCTCTACTGTCATCTACTAACCTGAGAGGACATCAGACCCCTCTACTGTCATCTACTAACCTGAGAGAAGGACATCAGACCCCTCTACTGTCATCTACTAACCTGAGAGGACATCAGACCCCTCTACTGTCATCTACTAACCTGAGAGAAGGACATCAGACCCCTCTACTGTCATCTACTAACCTGAGAGAAGGACATCAGACCCCTCTATTGTCATCTACTAACCTGAGAGAAGGACATAAGACCCCTCTACTGTCATCTACTAACCTGAGAGAAGGACATCAGACCCCTCTACTGTCATCTACTAACCAGAGAGAAGGACATCAGACCCCTCTACTGTCATCTACTAACCAGAGAGGACATCAGACCCCTCTACTGTCATCTAACAACCTGAGAGAAGGACATCAGACCCCTCTACTGTCATCTACTAACCGGAGAGAAGGACATCAGACCCCTCTACTGTCATCTACTAACCTGAGAGAAGGACATCAGACCCCTCTACTGTCATCTACTAACCAGAGAGAAGGACATCAGACCCCTCTACTGTCATCTACTAACCTGAGAGAAGGACATCAGACCCTCTACTGTCATCTACTAACCTGAGAGAAGGACATCAGACCCCTCTACTGTCATCTACTAACCAGAGAGAAGGACATCAGACCCCTCTACTGTCATCTACTAACCTGAGAGAAGGACATCAGACCCCTCTACTGTCATCTACTAACCTGAGAGAAGGACATCAGACCCCTCTACTGTCATCTACTAACCTGAGAGAAGGACATCAGACCCCTCTACTGTCATCTACTAACCTGAGAGAAGGACATCAGACCCCTCTACTGTCATCTACTAACCTGAGAGGACATCAGACCCCTCTACTGTCATCTACTAACCAGAGAGGACATCAGACCCCTCTACTGTCATCTACTAACCTGAGAGAAGGACATCAAACCCCTCTACTGTCATCTACTAACCTGAGAGGACATCAGACCCCTCTACTGTCATCTACTAACCTGAGAGGACATCAGACCCCTCTACTGTCATCTACTAACCTGAGAGGACATCAGACCCCTCTACTGTCATCTACTAACCTGAGAGGACATCAGACCCTCTACTGTCATCTACTAACCTGAGAGAAGGACATCAGACCCCTCTACTGTCATCTACTAACCTGAGAGAAGGACATCAGACCCCTCTACTGTCATCTACTAACCTGAGAGAAGGACATCAGACCCCTCTACTGTCATCTACTAACCAGAGAGAAGGACATCAGACCCCTCTACTGTCATCTACTAACCTGAGAGGACATCAGACCCCTCTACTGTCATCTACTAACCTGAGAGAAGGACATCAGACCCCTCTACTGTCATCTACTAACCTGAGAGGACATCAGACCCCTCTACTGTCATCTACTAACCTGAGAGAAGGACATCAGACCCCTCTACTGTCATCTACTAACCAGAGAGAAGGACATCAGACCCCTCTACTGTCATCTACTAACCTGAGAGAAGGACATCAGACCCCTCTACTGTCATCTACTAACCTGAGAGAAGGACATCAGACCCCTCTACTGTCATCTACTAACCAGAGAGGACATCAGACCCCTCTACTGTCATCTACTAACCTGAGAGAAGGACATCAGACCCCTCTACTGTCATCTACTAACCTGAGAGAAGGACATCAGACCCCTCTACTGTCATCTACTAACCAGAGAGGACATCAGACCCCTCTACTGTCATCTACTAACCTGAGAGGACATCAGACCCCTCTACTGTCATCTACTAACCAGAGAGAAGGACATCAGACCCCTCTACTGTCATCTACTAACCTGAGAGAAGGACATCAGACCCCTCTACTGTCATCTACTAACCTGAGAGGACATCAGACCCCTCTACTGTCATCTACTAACCTGAGAGAAGGACATCAGACCCCTCTACTGTCATCTACTAACCAGAGAGGACATCAGACCCCTCTACTGTCATCTACTAACCTGAGAGGACATCAGACCCCTCTACTGTCATCTAACAACCTGAGAGAAGGACATCAGACCCCTCTACTGTCATCTACTAACCTGAGAGAAGGACATCAGACCCCTCTACTGTCATCTACTAACCGGAGAGAAGGACATCAGACCCCTCTACCGTCATCTACTAACCTGAGAGAAGGACATCAGACCCCTCTACTGTCATCTAACAACCTGAGAGAAGGACATCAGACCCCTCTACTGTCATCTACTAACCGGAGAGAAGGACATCAGACCCCTCTACTGTCATCTACTAACCTGAGAGAAGGACATCAGACCCTCTACCGTCATCTACTAACCTGAGAGAAGGACATCAGACCCCTCTACTGTCATCTACTAACCTGAGAGAAGGACATCAGACCCCTCTACTGTCATCTACTAACCTGAGAGAAGGACATCAGACCCCTCTACTGTCATCTACTAACCTGAGAGAAGGACATCAGACCCCTCTACTGTCATCTACTAACCTGAGAGAAGGACATCAGACCCCTCTACTGTCATCTACTAACCAGAGAGGACATCAGACCCCTCTACTGTCATCTACTAACCTGAGAGAAGGACATCAGACCCCTCTACTGTCATCTACTAACCTGAGAGAAGGACATCAGACCCCTCTACTGTCATCTACTAACCAGAGAGGACATCAGACCCCTCTACTGTCATCTACTAACCGGAGAGAAGGACATCAGACCCCTCTACTGTCATCTACTAACCTGAGAGAAGGACATCAGACCCCTCTACTGTCATCTACTAACCTAAGAGAAGGACATCAGACCCCTCTACTGTCATCTACTAACCTGAGAGAAGGACATCAGACCCCTCTACTGTCATCTACTAACCAGAGAGAAGGACATCAGACCCCTCTACTGTCATCTACTAACCTAAGAGAAGGACATCAGACCCCTCTACTGTCATCTACTAACCTGAGAGAAGGACATCAGACCCCTCTACTGTCATCTACTAACCTGAGAGGACATCAGACCCCTCTACTGTCATCTACTAACCTGAGAGAAGGACATCAGACCCCTCTACTGTCATCTACTAACCAGAGAGGACATCAGACCCCTCTACTGTCATCTACTAACCAGAGAGAAGGACATCAGACCCCTCTACTGTCATCTACTAACCTGAGAGAAGGACATCAGACCCCTCTACTGTCATCTACTAACCTGAGAGAAGGACATCAGACCCCTCTACTGTCATCTACTAACCTGAGAGAAGGACATCAGACCCCTCTACTGTCATCTACTAACCTGAGAGGACATCAGACCCCTCTACTGTCATCTACTAACCAGAGAGAAGGACATCAGACCCCTCTACTGTCATCTACTAACCGGAGAGAAGGACATCAGACCCCTCTACTGTCATCTACTAACCTGAGAGAAGGACATCAGACCCCTCTACTGTCATCTACTAACCTGAGAGGACATCAAACCCCTCTACTGTCATCTACTAACCTGAGAGGACATCAGACCCCTCTACTGTCATCTACTAACCAGAGAGGACATCAGACCCCTCTACTGTCATCTACTAACCTGAGAGAAGGACATCAGACCCCTCTACTGTCATCTACTAACCTGAGAGAAGGACATCAGACCCCTCTACTGTCATCTACTAACCAGAGAGAAGGACATCAGACCCCTCTACTGTCATCTACTAACCTGAGAGGACATCAGACCCCTCTACTGTCATCTACTAACCTGAGAGAAGGACATCAGACCCCTCTACTGTCATCTACTAACCAGAGAGAAGGACATCAGACCCCTCTACTGTCATCTACTAACCAGAGAGGACATCAGACCCCTCTACTGTCATCTAACAACCTGAGAGAAGGACATCAGACCCCTCTACTGTCATCTACTAACCGGAGAGAAGGACATCAGACCCCTCTACTGTCATCTACTAACCTGAGAGAAGGACATCAGACCCCTCTACCGTCATCTACTAACCTGAGAGAAGGACATCAGACCCCTCTACTGTCATCTACTAACCAGAGAGAAGGACATCAGACCCCTCTACTGTCATCTACTAACCTGAGAGAAGGACATCAGACCCCTCTACTGTCATCTACTAACCTGAGAGAAGGACATCAGACCCCTCTACTGTCATCTACTAACCTGAGAGGACATCAGACCCCTCTACTGTCATCTACTAACCTGAGAGAAGGACATCAGACCCCTCTACTGTCATCTACTAACCTGAGAGAAGGACATCAGACCCCTCTACTGTCATCTACTAACCTGAGAGAAGGACATCAGACCCCTCTACTGTCATCTACTAACCTGAGAGAAGGACATCAGACCCCTCTACTGTCATCTACTAACCTGAGAGAAGGACATCAGACCCCTCTACTGTCATCTACTAACCTGAGAGAAGGACATCAGACCCCTCTACTGTCATCTACTAACCTGAGAGAAGGACATCAGACCCCTCTACTGTCATCTACTAACCAGAGAGGACATCAGACCCCTCTACTGTCATCTACTAACCTGAGAGAAGGACATCAGACCCCTCTACTGTCATCTACTAACCTGAGAGAAGGACATCAGACCCCTCTACTGTCATCTACTAACCAGAGAGGACATCAGACCCCTCTACTGTCATCTACTAACCTGAGAGGACATCAGACCCCTCTACTGTCATCTACTAACCTGAGAGAAGGACATCAGACCCCTCTACTGTCATCTACTAACCTGAGAGAAGGACATCAGACCCCTCTACTGTCATCTACTAACCAGAGAGAAGGACATCAGACCCCTCTACTGTCATCTACTAACCTGAGAGAAGGACATCAGACCCCTCTACTGTCATCTACTAACCTGAGAGGACATCAGACCCCTCTACTGTCATCTACTAACCTGAGAGAGGACATCAGACCCCTCTACTGTCATCTACTAACCTGAGAGAAGGACATCAGACCCCTCTACTGTCATCTACTAACCAGAGAGGACATCAGACCCCTCTACTGTCATCTACTAACCTGAGAGGACATCAGACCCCTCTACTGTCATCTACTAACCTGAGAGAAGGACATCAGACCCCTCTACTGTCATCTACTAACCTGAGAGAAGGACATCAGACCCCTCTACTGTCATCTACTAACCAGAGAGAAGGACATCAGACCCCTCTACTGTCATCTACTAACCTGAGAGAAGGACATCAGACCCCTCTACTGTTACTACCATAGAAACTGCTGGCTGGAGCTGTTCTGAGATAAAGAGGCCAGTTACCTACAGAGTCGGGGTGAAGTGATGGGGGGAGGGGAGGGCTATCCATCCTAAGTAGGTCTCCTCACTGATTCACTTCACTGCTGCCCCTCTCCATGTGACAATGTTAAAGCAAGAACACATCACATCGGGAAGTCACATGCTCCCCCATACCCAGAAGCCCCTTCTGCATTACAGTAAGAGGGCGAGGGCAGTGATAGAGCATTGAAGGAGAGTGGATGGGGGGGCATACCATGAGGGGGTTGGGCTATCAGCAGACAGGGCTACATTATTGTAATGTCTGCCCTACTGTTGTACGCAAACTGTCAGCGCTATATGAATCCTGTATAATAATAATAGAAATAATTATCCCCAATGGGAAGATGACAGGGTACCCTTAAAGTGAATCTGTCATGTTATTCAACTGTGCAAATAAGAAGAGATCTTCAAAGTCTATTCTGAATAACGAGGTTCCTACAAGCACTCTGTGGGGTCAGCCCTCAGCTTTGGAGAATTTATACCGACAGGTCATGACAGGACAGCTGGAAAAACAACATGGAGGAATCCGCTGGACTCCAGGTGTGATTTATCCAGCACAGGAAATGTCAAAAAGGATCTGATTGGCTTCTCAGGAGAGACCCAGCAGTACACATTTCCTCCAGTAGCTTGTTTCCCTTCCCTTTCATGATGTGACAAATAAATTTCACTCACCAAGAGGCGAGCGAAGAGAGCAAATGGAGACGGCAGGTTCACTGTGAAGAAGAGAAGAGAGTCAGGAAATACAGTCCGAGGACGGAACACAGGGCGCAACCCACCAGACACCCAACCCACCAGACATGAGCACCCAACCCACCAGACGTGGGCACCCAACCCACCAGACGTGGGCACCCAACCCACCAGACGTGAGCACCCAACCCACCAGACACCCAACCCACCAGACATGAGCACCCAACCCACCAGACGTGGGCACCCAACCCACCAGACGTGGGCACCCAACCCACCAGACGTGGGCACCCAACCCACCAGACGTGAGCACCCAACCCACCAGACGTGAGCACCCAACCCACCAGACGTGAGCGCCCAACCCACCAGACGTGAGCGCCCAACCCACCAGACGTGAGCGCCCAACCCACCAGACGTGAGCGCCCAACCCACCAGACGTGAGCGCCCAACCCACCAGACGTGAGCGCCCAACCCACCAGACGTGAGCGCCCAACCCACCAGACATGGGCACCCAACCCACCAGACAGACACCCAACCCACCAGACATGGGCACCCAACCCACCAGACAGACACCCAACCCACCAGACATGGGCACATAACCCACCAGACGTGAGCACCCAACCCACCAGACGTGAGCACCCAACCCACCAGACGTGAGCACCCAACCCACCAGACGTGAGCACCCAACCCACCAGACGTGAGCACCCAACCCACCAGACGTGAGCACCCAACCCACCAGACGTGAGCACCCAACCCACCAGACGTGAGCACCCAACCCACCAGACGTGAGCACCCAACCCACCAGACGTGAGCACCCAACCCACCAGACGTGAGCACCCAACCCACCAGACATGGGCACCCAACCCACCAGACATGGGCACCCAACCCACCAGACAGACACCCAACCCACCAGACGTGAGCACCCAACCCACCAGACGTGAGCACCCAACCCACCAGACGTGAGCACCCAACCCACCAGACGTGAGCGCCCAACCCACCAGACGTGAGCGCCCAACCCACCAGACGTGAGCGCCCAACCCACCAGACGTGAGCGCCCAGCCCACCAGACATGGGCACCCAACCCACCAGACATGGGCACCCAACCCACCAGACATGGGCACCCAACCCACCAGACATGGGCACCCAACCCACCAGACATGGGCACCCAACCCACCAGACAGACACCCAACCCACCAGACATGGGCACATAACCCACCAGACATGGGCACATAACCCACCAGACATAGACACCCACCATTCACATTGTAGTTTATTAGAAACGACTCCACATTGTCCGCCAACTTCTTCTGCCCAAGATGGACCAAACTCTTACACACCGGGGTCAAGGCATTCGTGTATTGTATGGGCACCACAAACTCCAGGAGGTAGGGCCACAGGACCTGAGAGGGACACAATACTCCATTATATACTATGTACAGATACCACCCCTCCCCCACCAATGCATACTATAAAAGGAGTACAGTACAGGACATGGACAGATTCAGAGACAAATGGGTTATAGGTGGGTACTTTCAAGGGACTGGAAGCTGGCAAAAAAAAAAAAAAAAAAACACACACACACACACACAATATAACCCCTCCCACTCCCCAGAAAGCCTCAGTTCTTTAGCAAGCAATCAATGACCACAGAGGAGAGGGTGGCCGGTGTCCTGAACTCCAAGGAACGGAATTGACTAGTATGTCAAAATTCCCATTTTCTGGATGCTACAGGATACCGGCAGAATCAGAGATACTGGGACGTCCCCAAGCAATACCAATGAGGGGCAGGTAACCTTAAAACAGCCAACAAGCCCTCACAAATACCATAAAAGGAAAGTCCATCCAGTAAAACTTGGTAAACAAGTGAACTGGAGACCAAGTGGTGGCAGAAGTCGTATGCTACAAAGGAAAGGCCAGGATGCAGTAGCAGTTCTAGTAGAATGGGCCTTCACCAGGAATGGAGAAACCCGTAACTACGTAACCCTAAATTACAACCTGCTGGATACACCTAGAAATGATAAATACCAAGACCCCACCCCCCACCGAGAGATACCTCTGGAAGAACAAATAGGGAATCCAGCGAACGAGACACAAAACTCTCCAACTTGTGGCTAAATGCTGATGCAAGGAGGAGATCCACGTCCAATGATTCCCATCTCAGGCAAATGGCCCAAAACACTGCCAGGTGTAAGGACCATTCTCCCGAGTGTTGGCGAAAATCTGCCAACCAATTTGCGGCTGACATGGCCGGAATGTAATGTTCTGCCGAGGACAGAATTTGGTCCACATCCCCCTGAGCTGTTCTACTCGGGATTCTTGTACAGACATGGTCCCCTGTACCATCGATGTCCCAAGCACATCCCCCCAACTCAACAAGCTGGCATCCATTGTGATCACTGTCCAATTCACCAGGAGGAAGGACTTCCTTGCCTCTAATGCCACCATCAGTCCCATGACATGCAAAAAGCCAGAGTTCAGGCAGATTTTTGGGGGTTGAGTATCCAACTGAAGGCTTGCAACAGCTGAGATGTCCTCTGAATGTTTTTTGATAGAATATGGGCAGAACGTTCTCTTATCAGAAGGTCATCCAGGTATCTGAGAATATGAGCATCCAGAGAATGAAGTACGGCAAAGGCTGGGGCCACCAACTTTGTGAACACTCAAAGGGAAATGGACAGGCCAAAGGGAAGTGCTACAAATTGAAAAGCTTTCTGGCCCAGGGCAAAACCTTGAAATTCCATGCAGAATGTTCTCAAGTACTTAAGGCCTAAGGTGGGACGCACCCCCTCTTAATTTTTGGACTGTGAACAACTTGAAGTAAAAAAAAAAAAAAACCTAAACCTTTTCCCTACCAGCATGGGTACAATGACCCCTAAGGAAAGAAACTGGTGGAGGGCGGGCTGAAGAGCCCATGCTCACTGCAGAGATGAGGACAGATTGGAGATCATGTATTGGAGGGGGGTAGAGACTGACACTTTCATTTGTCCCCTTTGGTGACAAAAACTGAACCTAAAAAGGTCTGGAATGTCCCAAACCAAGATGCCCATGAAAGTCGACAGACATTCCCCCCCCCACTCGAAAAAGAAGTGGGGGAACCCCGGCATGCATTACTCTAGGTTCACACAAACGTTTGTTGCGGCTCACATCCCCACAATGGATCATTCCTCCCTACCCCACCCCACCCCCACCATAGAAGATGAGGATATCGGAACTCACATTGATCATTCGATCCACAGTGGTGCTGATCAGGTAGAGGGTGTTGATGCTGATCCTCCGGACACTCTCATCCGTCACTTCCTCCTGTTCCGAGTTCTGTCTGCGCAGCTGAGAAATGGAGAGAGAAGACTGAAGGTCATTACCCCACCTGACACTATGCCCCTCCCCCACAATGAGATCATACTGCCATTATCCCACCCCACACTATGCCCCTCCCCCACAATGAGATCATACTGCCATTATCCCACCCCACACTATGCCCCTCCCCCACAATGAGATCATACTGCCATTATCCCACCCCACACTATGCCCCTCCCCCACAATGAGATCATACTGCCATTACCCCACCTGACACTATGCCCCTCCCCCACAATGAGATCATACTGCCATTACCCCACCCCACACTATGCCCCTCCCCCACAATGAGATCATACTGCCATTATCCCACCCCACACTATGCCCCTCCCCCACAATGAGATCATACTGCCATTATCCCACCCCACACTATGCCCCTCCCCCACAATGAGATCATACTGCCATTACCCCACCCCACACTATGCCCCTCCCCCACAATGAGATCATACTGCCATTACCCCACCCCACACTATGCCCCTCCCCCACAATGAGATCATACTGCCATTATCCCACCCCACACTATGCCCCTCCCCCCACAATGAGATCATACTGCCATTATCCCACCCCACACTATGCCCCTCCCCCACAATGAGATCATACTGCCATTATCCCACCCCACACTATGCCCCTCCCCCACAATGAGATCATACTGCCATTACCCCACCCCACACTATGCCCCTCCCCCACAATGAGATCATACTGCCATTACCCCACCTGACACTATGCCCCTCCCCCACAATGAGATCATACTGCCATTATCCCACCTGACACTATGCCCCTCCCCCACAATGAGATCATACTGCCATTATCCCACCTGACACTATGCCCCTCCCCCACAATGAGATCATACTGCCATTACCCCACCTGACACTATGCCCCTCCCCCACAATGAGATCATACTGCCATTACCCCACCTGACACTATGCCCCTCCCCCACAATGAGATCATACTGCCATTATCCCACCCTACACTATGACCCCTCCCCCACAATGAGATCATACTGCCATTATCCCCACACACTATGGCCCCTCCCCCACAATGAGATCATACTGCCATTATCCCACCCCACACTATGCCCCTCCCCCACAATGAGATCATACTGCCATTATCCCACCTGACACTATGCCCCTCCCCCACAATGAGATCATACTGCCATTATCCAACCCTACACTATGACCCCTCCCCCACAATGAGATCATACTGCCATTACCCCACCCCACACTATGCCCCTCCCCCACAATGAGATCATACTGCCATTACCCCACCTGACACTATGACCCCTCCCCCACAATGAGATCATACTGCCATTATCCCACCCCACACTATGCCCCTCCCCCACAATGAGATCATACTGCCATTATCCCACCCTACACTATGACCCCTCCCCCGCAATGAGATCATACTGCCATTATCCCACCCCACACTATGACCCCTCCCCCACAATGAGATCATACTGCCATTATCCCACCCTACACTATGACCCCTCCCCCACAATGAGATCATACTGCCATTATCCCACCCCACACTATGACCCCTCCCCCACAATGAGATCATACTGCCATTACCCCACCTGACACTATGCCCCTCCCCCACAATGAGATCATACTGCCATTATCCCACCCTACACTATGACCCCTCCCCCGCAATGAGATCATACTGCCATTATCCCACCCTACACTATGCCCCTCCCCCACAATGAGATCATACTGCCATTATCCCACCCTACACTATGCCCCTCCCCCACAATGAGATCATACTGCCATTATCCCACCCCACCTATGACCCCTCCCCCACAATAAGTAAGATCATACTGCCATTATCCCACCTGACACTATGCCCCTCCCCCACAATGAGATCATACTGCCATTACCCCACCTGACACTATGCCCCTCCCCCACAATGAGATCATACTGCCATTATCCCACCCCACACTATGCCCCTCCCCCACAATGAGATCATACTGCCATTATCCCACCCCTACACTATGACCCCTCCCCCACAATGAGATCATACTGCCATTATCCCACCCTACACTATGACCCCTCCCCCACAATGAGATCATACTGCCATTATCCCACCCCACACTCTGACCCCTCCCCCACAATGAGATCATACTGCCATTATCCCACCCTACACTATGACCCCTCCCCCACAATGAGATCATACTGCCATTATCCCACCCCACTCTGACCCCTCCCCCACAATGAGATCATACTGCCATTATCCCACCCCACACTATGACCCCTCCCCCACAATGAGATCATACTGCCATTACCCCACCTGACACTATGCCCCTCCCCCACAATGAGATCATACTGCCATTACCCCACCTGACACTATGACCCCTCCCCCACAATGAGATCATACTGCCATTATCCCACCCCACACTATGCCCCCTCCCCCACAATGAGATCATACTGCCATTATCCCACCCCACACTATGCCCCCTCCCCCACAATGAGATCATACTGCCATTATCCCACCCCACACTATGACCCCTCCCCCACAATGAGATCATACTGCCATTACCCCACCCCACACTATGCCCCTCCCCCACAATGAGATCATACTGCCATTACCCCACCTGACACTATGCCCCTCCCCCACAATGAGATCATACTGCCATTATCCCACCCCACACTATGCCCCTCCCCCACAATGAGATCATACTGCCATTATCCCACCCCACACTATGCCCCTCCCCCACAATGAGATCATACTGCCATTACCCCACCTGACACTATGCCCCTCCCCCACAATGAGATCATACTGCCATTATCCCACCCCACACTATGCCCCTCCCCCACAATGAGATCATACTGCCATTATCCCACCCTACACTATGACCCCTCCCCCACAATGAGATCATACTGCCATTATCCCACCCTACACTATGACCCCTCCCCCACAATGAGATCATACTGCCATTATCCCACCCCACTCTGACCCCTCCCCCACAATGAGATCATACTGCCATTATCCCACCCTACACTATGACCCCTCCCCCACAATGAGATCATACTGCCATTATCCCACCCCACACTATGCCCCTCCCCCACAATGAGATCATACTGCCATTACCCCACCCGACACTATGCCCCTCCCCCACAATAAGATCATACTGCCATTATCCCACCCCACACTATGCCCCTCCCCCACAATGAGATCATACTGCCATTACCCCACCCCACACTATGCCCCTCCCCCACAATGAGATCATACTGCCATTACCCCACCTGACACTATGCCCCTCCCCCACAATGAGATCATACTGCCATTATCCCACCCCACACTATGCCCCTCCCCCACAATGAGATCATACTGCCATTATCCCACCCCACACTATGCCCCTCCCCCACAATGAGATCATACTGCCATTACCCCACCTGACACTATGCCCCTCCCCCACAATGAGATCATACTGCCATTATCCCACCCTACACTATGACCCCCTCCCCCACAATGAGATCATACTGCCATTATCCCACCCCACACTATGACCCCTCCCCCACAATGAGATCATACTGCCATTATCCAACCCCACACTATGACCCCTCCCCCACAATGAGATCATACTGCCATTATCCAACCCCACACTATGACCCCTCCCCCACAATAAGATCATACTGCCATTATCCCACCCCACACTATGACCCCTCCCCCACAATGAGATCATACTGCCATTATCCCACCCTACACTATGACCTCTCCCCCACAATGAGATCATACTGCCATTATCCAACCCCACACTATGACCCCTCCCCCACAATGAGATCATACTGCCATTATCCAACCCCACACTATGACCCCTCCCCCACAATGAGATCATACTGCCATTATCCCACCCTACACTATGACCCCTCCCCCACAATGAGATCATACTGCCATTATCCCACCCTACACTATGACCCCTCCCCCACAATGAGATCATACTGCCATTATCCCACCCTACACTATGACCCCTCCCCCACAATGAGATCATACTGCCATTATCCCACCCTACACTATGACCCCTCCCCCACAATGAGATCATACTGCCATTATCCCACCCTACACTATGACCCCTCCCCCACAATGAGATCATACTGCCATTATCCCACCCACTCTGACCCCTCCCCCACAATGAGATCATACTGCCATTATCCCACCCCACACTATGACCCCTCCCCCACAATGAGATCATACTGCCATTACCCCACCTGACACTATGCCCCTCCCCCACAATGAGATCATACTGCCATTACCCCACCTGACACTATGCCCCTCCCCCACAATGAGATCATACTGCCATTACCCCACCTGACACTATGCCCCTCCCCCACAATGAGATCATACTGCCATTACCCCACCTGACACTATGACCCCTCCCCCACAATGAGATCATACTGCCATTATCCCACCCCACTCTGACCCCTCCCCCACAATGAGATCATACTGCCATTATCCCACCCCACACTATGACCCCTCCCCCACAATGAGATCATACTGCCATTATCCCACCTGACACTATGACCCCTCCCCCACAATGAGATCATACTGCCATTATCCCACCCTACACTATGCCCCTCCCCCACAATGAGATCATACTGCCATTATCCCACCCTACACTATGCCCCTCCCCCACAATGAGATCATACTGCCATTATCCCACCCTACACTATGACCCCTCCCCCACAATGAGATCATACTGCCATTATCCCACCCTACACTATGCCCCTCCCCCACAATGAGATCATACTGCCATTATCCCACCCCACTCTGACCCCTCCCCCACAATGAGATCATACTGCCATTATCCCACCCTACACTATGACCCCTCCCCCACAATAAGATCATACTGCCATTATCCCACCCTACACTATGACCCCTCCCCACAATGAGATCATACTGCCATTATCCCACCCTACACTATGACCCCTCCCCCACAATGAGATCATACTGCCATTATCCCACCCCACACTCTGACCACTCCCCCACAATGAGATCATACTGCCATTATCCCACCCCACACTATGACCCCTCCCCCACAATGAGATCATACTGCCATTATCCAACCCCACACTATGACCCCTCCCCCACAATGAGATCATACTGCCATTACCCCACCTGACACTATGCCCCTCCCCCACAATGAGATCATACTGCCATTACCCCACCTGACACTATGCCCCTCCCCCACAATGAGATCATACTGCCATTACCCCACCTGACACTATGCCCCTCCCCCACAATGAGATCATACTGCCATTACCCCACCTGACACTATGCCCCTCCCCCACAATGAGATCATACTGCCATTATCCCACCCCACACTATGCCCCTCCCCCACAATGAGATCATACTGCCATTATCCCACCCCACACTATGACCCCTCCCCCACAATGAGATCATACTGCCATTATCCCACCCTACACTATGACCCCTCCCCCACAATAAGATCATACTGCCATTATCCAACCCCACACTATGACCCCTCCCCCGCAATGAGATCATACTGCCATTATCCCACCCTACACTATGACCCCTCCCCCACAATGAGATCATACTGCCATTATCCCACCCCACACTATGACCCCTCCCCCACAATGAGATCATACTGCCATTATCCCACCCCACACTATGCCCCTCCCCCACAATGAGATCATACTGCCATTACCCCACCTGACACTATGCCCCTCCCCCACAATGAGATCATACTGCCATTATCCCACCCCACACTATGCCCCTCCCCCACAATGAGATCATACTGCCATTATCCCACCCCACACTATGACCCCTCCCCCACAATGAGATCATACTGCCATTATCCCACCCCACACTATGACCCCTCCCCCACAATGAGATCATACTGCCATTATCCCACCCCACACTATGCCCCTCCCCCACAATGAGATCATACTGCCATTACCCCACCTGACACTATGCCCCTCCCCCACAATGAGATCATACTGCCATTACCCCACCTGACACTATGCCCCTCCCCCACAATGAGATCATACTGCCATTATCCCACCCCACACTATGCCCCTCCCCCACAATGAGATCATACTGCCATTATCCCACCCCACACTATGACCCCTCCCCCACAATGAGATCATACTGCCATTATCCCACCCCACACTATGACCCCTCCCCCACAATGAGATCATACTGCCATTATCCCACCCCACACTATGACCCCTCCCCCACAATGAGATCATACTGCCATTATCCCACCCTACACTATGACCCCTCCCCCACAATAAGATCATACTGCCATTACCCCACCTGACACTATGCCCCTCCCCCACAATGAGATCATACTGCCATTATCCCACCCCACACTATGGCCCCTCCCCCACAATGAGATCATACTGCCATTATCCCACCCTACACTATGACCCCTCCCCCACAATGAGATCATACTGCCATTATCCCACCCCACACTATGACCCCTCCCCCACAATGAGATCATACTGCCATTATCCCACCCCACACTATGACCCCTCCCCCACAATGAGATCATACTGCCATTATCCCACCCCACTATGACCCCTCCCCCACAATGAGATCATACTGCCATTATCCCACCCCACACTATGCCCCTCCCCCACAATGAGATCATACTGCCATTATCCCACCCCACACTATGACCCCTCCCCCACAATGAGATCATACTGCCATTATCCCACCCCACACTATGACCCCTCCCCCACAATGAGATCATACTGCCATTATCCCACCCCACACTATGACCCCTCCCCCACAATGAGATCATACTGCCATTATCCCACCCTACACTATGCCCCTCCCCCACAATGAGATCATACTGCCATTATCCCACCCTACACTATGACCCCTCCCCCACAATGAGATCATACTGCCATTATCCCACCCTACACTATGACCCCTCCCCCACAATGAGATCATACTGCCATTATCCCACCCCACACTATGACCCCTCCCCCACAATGAGATCATACTGCCATTATCCCACCCCACACTATGACCCCTCCCCCACAATGAGATCATACTGCCATTATCCCACCCCACACTATGACCCCTCCCCCACAATGAGATCATACTGCCATTATCCCACCCCACACTATGACCCCTCCCCCACAATGAGATCATACTGCCATTATCCCACCCCACTCTGACCCCTCCCCCACAATGAGATCATACTGCCATTATCCCACCCTACACTATGACCCCTCCCCCAC
Source organism: Lithobates septentrionalis (assembly GCA_037952835.1). Lineage (NCBI taxonomy): Eukaryota > Metazoa > Chordata > Amphibia > Anura > Ranidae > Lithobates > Lithobates septentrionalis. Next base: position 9,649 of record JBBDGP010006002.1, on the reverse strand, counting down.
AATGAGATCATACTGCCATTATCCCACCCTACACTATGCCCCTCCCCCACAATGAGATCATACTGCCATTATCCCACCCTACACTATGCCCCTCCCCCACAATGAGATCATACTGCCATTATCCCACCCCTACACTATGACCCCTCCCCCACAATAAGATCATACTGCCATTATCCCACCCCACACTATGACCCCTCCCCCACAATGAGATCATACTGCCATTATCCCACCCTACACTATGACCCCTCCCCCACAATGAGATCATACTGCCATTATCCCACCCACACTATGACCCCTCCCCCACAATGAGATCATACTGCCATTATCCCACCCCACACTATGACCCCTCCCCCACAATGAGATCATACTGCCATTACCCCACCCCACACTATGACCCCTCCCCCACAATGAGATCATACTGCCATTATCCCACCCCACACTATGACCCCTCCCCCACAATGAGATCATACTGCCATTACCCCACCCTGACACTATGACCCCTCCCCCACAATGAGATCATACTGCCATTATCCCACCCCACACTATGACCCCTCCCCCACAATGAGATCATACTGCCATTATCCCACCCCACACTATGACCCCTCCCCCACAATGAGATCATACTGCCATTACCCCACCCCACACTATGACCCCTCCCCCACAATGAGATCATACTGCCATTATCCCACCCCACACTATGACCCCTCCCCCACAATGAGATCATACTGCCATTATCCAACCCCACACTATGACCCCTCCCCCACAATGAGATCATACTGCCATTATCCCACCCCACACTATGACCCCTCCCCCACAATGAGATCATACTGCCATTATCCCACCCCACACTATGACCCCTCCCCCACAATGAGATCATACTGCCATTATCCCACCCTACACTATGCCCCTCCCCCACAATGAGATCATACTGCCATTATCCCACCCTACACTATGACCCCTCCCCCACAATAAGATCATACTGCCATTATCCCACCCTACACTATGACCCCTCCCCCACAATGAGATCATACTGCCATTATCCCACCCCACACTATGACCCCTCCCCCACAATGAGATCATACTGCCATTATCCCACCCCACACTATGACCCCTCCCCCACAATGAGATCATACTGCCATTATCCCACCCCACACTATGACCCCTCCCCCACAATGAGATCATACTGCCATTATCCCACCCCACACTATGCCCCTCCCCCACAATGAGATCATACTGCCATTATCCCACCCTACACTATGACCCCTCCCCCACAATGAGATCATACTGCCATTATCCCACCCTACACTATGCCCCTCCCCCACAATGAGATCATACTGCCATTATCCCACCCTACACTATGACCCCTCCCCCACAATGAGATCATACTGCCATTATCCCACCCTACACTATGCCCCTCCCCCACAATGAGATCATACTGCCATTATCCCACCCTACACTATGACCCCTCCCCCACAATGAGATCATACTGCCATTATCCAACCCTACACTATGCCCCTCCCCCACAATGAGATCATACTGCCATTATCCCACCCCACACTATGACCCCTCCCCCACAATGAGATCATACTGCCATTATCCCAACCCCACACTATGACCCCTCCCCCACAATAAGATCATACTGCCATTATCCCACCCTACACTATGCCCCTCCCCCACAATGAGATCATACTGCCATTATCCCACCCCACACTATGACCCCTCCCCCACAATGAGATCATACTGCCATTATCCCACCTGACACTATGCCCCTCCCCCACAATGAGATATACTGCCATTATCCCACCCTACACTATGACCCCTCCCCCACAATAAGATCATACTGCCATTATCCCACCCTACACTATGCCCCTCCCCCACAATGAGATCATACTGCCATTATCCCACCCCACACTATGCCCCTCCCCCACAATGAGATCATACTGCCATTATCCCACCCTACACTATGACCCCTCCCCCACAATGAGATCATACTGCCATTATCCCACCCTACACTATGACCCCTCCCCCACAATAAGATCATACTGCCATTATCCCACCCTACACTATGACCCCTCCCCCACAATAAGATCATACTGCCATTATCCCACCCTACACTATGCCCCTCCCCCACAATGAGATCATACTGCCATTATCCCACCCTACACTATGACCCCTCCCCCACAATAAGATCATACTGCCATTATCCAACCCCACACTATGACCCCTCCCCCACAATGAGATCATACTGCCATTATCCAACCCCACACTATGACCCCTCCCCCACAATGAGATCATACTGCCATTATCCCACCCTACACTATGACCCCTCCCCCACAATAAGATCATACTGCCATTATCCCACCCTACACTATGACCCCTCCCCCACAATAAGATCATACTGCCATTATCCCACCCTACACTATGCCCCTCCCCCACAATGAGATCATACTGCCATTATCCCACCCCACACTATGACCCCTCCCCCACAATGAGATCATACTGCCATTATCCCACCCTACACTATGACCCCTCCCCCACAATGAGATCATACTGCCATTATCCAACCCCACACTATGACCCCTCCCCCACAATGAGATCATACTGCCATTATCCCACCCTACACTATGACCCCTCCCCCACAATGAGATCATACTGCCATTATCCCACCCTACACTATGCCCCTCCCCCACAATGAGATCATACTGCCATTATCCCACCCCACACTATGCCCCTCCCCCACAATGAGATCATACTGCCATTATCCAACCCCACACTATGACCCCTCCCCCACAATGAGATCATACTGCCATTATCCCACCCCACACTATGACCCCTCCCCCACAATGAGATCATACTGCCATTATCCCACCCCACACTATGCCCCTCCCCCACAATGAGATCATACTGCCATTATCCAACCCCACACTATGACCCCTCCCCCACAATGAGATCATACTGCCATTATCCCACCCTACACTATGACCCCTCCCCCACAATGAGATCATACTGCCATTATCCCACCCTACACTATGACCCCTCCCCCACAATGAGATCATACTGCCATTATCCCACCCCACACTATGACCCCTCCCCCACAATGAGATCATACTGCCATTATCCCACCCCACACTATGCCCCTCCCCCACAATGAGATCATACTGCCATTATCCCACCCCACACTATGACCCCTCCCCCACAATGAGATCATACTGCCATTATCCCACCCCACACTATGACCCCTCCCCCACAATGAGATCATACTGCCATTATCCCACCCCACACTATGACCCCTCCCCCACAATGAGATCATACTGCCATTATCCCACCCTACACTATGACCCCTCCCCCACAATAAGATCATACTGCCATTACCCCACCTGACACTATGCCCCTCCCCCACAATGAGATCATACTGCCATTACCCCACCCTACACTATGACCCCTCCCCCACAATGAGATCATACTGTCATTATCCCACCCCACACTATGGCCCCTCCCCCACAATGAGATCATACTGCCATTATCCCACCCTACACTATGACCCCTCCCCCACAATGAGATCATACTGCCATTATCCCACCCCACACTATGACCCCTCCCCCACAATGAGATCATACTGCCATTATCCCACCCTACACTATGACCCCTCCCCCACAATGAGATCATACTGCCATTATCCCACCCTACACTATGCCCCGCCCCCACAATGAGATCATACTGCCATTATCCCACCCTACACTATGCCCCTCCCCCACAATGAGATCATACTGCCATTATCCCACCCTACACTATGACCCCTCCCCCACAATGAGATCATACTGCCATTATCCCACCCCACACTATGACCCCTCCCCCACAATGAGATCATACTGCCATTATCCCACCCTACACTATGCCCCTCCCCCACAATGAGATCATACTGCCATTATCCCACCCTACACTATGCCCCTCCCCCACAATGAGATCATACTGCCATTATCCCACCCTACACTATGCCCCTCCCCCACAATAAGATCATACTGCCATTATCCCACCCTACACTATGACCCCTCCCCCACAATGAGATCATACTGCCATTATCCCACCCTACACTATGCCCCTCCCCCACAATAAGATCATACTGCCATTATCCCACCCTACACTATGCCCCTCCCCCACAATGAGATCATACTGCCATTATCCCACCCTACACTATGACCCCTCCCCCACAATAAGATCATACTGCCATTATCCCACCCTACACTATGACCCCTCCCCCACAATGAGATCATACTGCCATTATCCCACCCTACACTATGACCCCTCCCCCACAATAAGATCATACTGCCATTATCCCACCCTACACTATGACCCCTCCCCCACAATGAGATCATACTGCCATTATCCCACCCTACACTATGACCCCTCCCCCACAATGAGATCATACTGCCATTATCCCACCCCACACTATGACCCCTCCCCCACAATGAGATCATACTGCCATTATCCCACCCCACACTATGACCCCTCCCCCACAATGAGATCATACTGCCATTATCCCACCCCACACTATGACCCCTCCCCCACAATGAGATCATACTGCCATTATCCCACCCCACACTATGACCCCTCCCCCACAATGAGATCATACTGCCATTATCCAACCCCACACTATGACCCCTCCCCCACAATGGATCATACTGCCATTATCCCACCCCACACTATGACCCCTCCCCCACAATGAGATCATACTGCCATTATCCCACCCTACACTATGACCCCTCCCCCACAATGAGATCATACTGCCATTATCCCACCCCACACTATGACCCCTCCCCCACAATGAGATCATACTGCCATTATCCCACCCCACACTATGACCCCTCCCCCACAATGAGATCATACTGCCATTATCCCACCCCACTCTGACCCCTCCCCCACAATGAGATCATACTGCCATTATCCCACCCTACACTATGACCCCTCCCCCACAATGAGATCATACTGCCATTATCCCACCCTACACTATGCCCCTCCCCCACAATGAGATCATACTGCCATTATCCCACCCTACACTATGACCCCTCCCCCACAATGAGATCATACTGCCATTATCCCACCCTACACTATGACCCCTCCCCCACAATGAGATCATACTGCCATTATCCCACCCCACACTATGACCCCTCCCCCACAATGAGATCATACTGCCATTATCCCACCCCACACTATGACCCCTCCCCCACAATGAGATCATACTGCCATTATCCCACCCCACACTATGACCCCTCCCCCACAATGAGATCATACTGCCATTATCCCACCCTACACTATGACCCCTCCCCCACAATGAGATCATACTGCCATTATCCCACCCCACACTATGACCCCTCCCCCACAATAAGATCATACTGCCATTACCCCACCCCACACTATGACCCCTCCCCCACAATGAGATCATACTGCCATTATCCCACCCCACACTATGACCCCTCCCCCACAATGAGATCATACTGCCATTATCCCACCCCACACTATGACCCCTCCCCCACAATGAGATCATACTGCCATTATCCCACCCCACACTATGACCCCTCCCCCACAATGAGATCATACTGCCATTACCCCACCTGACACTATGCCCCTCCCCCACAATGAGATCATACTGCCATTATCCCACCCCACACTATGACCCCTCCCCCACAATGAGATCATACTGCCATTATCCAACCCCACACTATGACCCCTCCCCCACAATGAGATCATACTGCCATTATCCCACCCCACACTATGACCCCTCCCCCACAATAAGATCATACTGCCATTATCCCACCCTACACTATGACCCCTCCCCCACAATGAGATCATACTGCCATTATCCCACCCTACAATATGACCCCTCCCCCACAATGAGATCATACTGCCATTATCCCACCCTACACTATGACCCCTCCCCCACAATAAGATCATACTGCCATTATCCCACCCCACACTATGCCCCTCCCCCACAATGAGATCATACTGCCATTATCCCACCCCACACTATGACCCCTCCCCCACAATGAGATCATACTGCCATTATCCCACCCCACACTATGACCCCTCCCCCACAATGAGATCATACTGCCATTATCCCACCCCACACTATGACCCCTCCCCCACAATGAGATCATACTGCCATTATCCCACCCCACACTATGACCCCTCCCCCACAATGAGATCATACTGCCATTATCCCACCCTACACTATGCCCCTCCCCCACAATGAGATCATACTGCCATTATCCCACCCTACACTATGACCCCTCCCCCACAATAAGATCATACTGCCATTATCCCACCCTACACTATGACCCCTCCCCCACAATGAGATCATACTGCCATTATCCCACCCCACACTATGACCCCTCCCCCACAATGAGATCATACTGCCATTATCCCACCCCACACTATGACCCCTCCCCCACAATGAGATCATACTGCCATTATCCCACCCTACACTATGCCCCTCCCCCACAATGAGATCATACTGCCATTATCCCACCCTACACTATGCCCCTCCCCCACAATGAGATCATACTGCCATTATCCCACCCTACACTATGACCCCTCCCCCACAATGAGATCATACTGCCATTATCCCACCCTACACTATGACCCCTCCCCCACAATAAGATCATACTGCCATTATCCCACCCTACACTATGCCCCTCCCCCACAATAAGATCATACTGCCATTATCCCACCCTACACTATGCCCCTCCCCCACAATGAGATCATACTGCCATTATCCCACCCTACACTATGACCCCTCCCCCACAATAAGATCATACTGCCATTATCCCACCCTACACTATGACCCCTCCCCCACAATGAGATCATACTGCCATTATCCCACCCTACACTATGACCCCTCCCCCACAATGAGATCATACTGCCATTATCCCACCCTACACTATGACCCCTCCCCCACAATAAGATCATACTGCCATTATCCCACCCCACACTATGACCCCTCCCCCACAATGAGATCATACTGCCATTATCCCACCCCACACTATGACCCCTCCCCCACAATGAGATCATACTGCCATTATCCAACCCCACACTATGACCCCTCCCCCACAATAAGATCATACTGCCATTATCCCACCCTACACTATGACCCCTCCCCCACAATAAGATCATACTGCCATTATCCCACCCCACACTATGACCCCTCCCCCACAATGAGATCATACTGCCATTATCCCACCCCACACTATGACCCCTCCCCCACAATGAGATCATACTGCCATTATCCCACCCCACACTATGACCCCTCCCCCACAATGAGATCATACTGCCATTATCCCACCCTACACTATGACCCCTCCCCCACAATGAGATCATACTGCCATTATCCCACCCTACACTATGCCCCTCCCCCACAATGAGATCATACTGCCATTATCCCACCCTACACTATGACCCCTCCCCCACAATGAGATCATACTGCCATTATCCCACCCTACACTATGACCCCTCCCCCACAATGAGATCATACTGCCATTATCCCACCCTACACTATGCCCCTCCCCCACAATGAGATCATACTGCCATTATCCCACCCTACACTATGACCCCTCCCCCACAATAAGATCATACTGCCATTATCCCACCCTACACTATGACCCCTCCCCCACAATAAGATCATACTGCCATTATCCCACCCTACACTATGCCCCTCCCCCACAATGAGATCATACTGCCATTATCCCACCCCACACTATGACCCCTCCCCCACAATGAGATCATACTGCCATTATCCAACCCTACACTATGACCCCTCCCCCACAATGAGATCATACTGCCATTATCCCACCCTACACTATGCCCCTCCCCCACAATGAGATCATACTGCCATTATCCCACCCTACACTATGACCCCTCCCCCACAATGAGATCATACTGCCATTATCCCACCCCACACTATGACCCCTCCCCCACAATGAGATCATACTGCCATTATCCCACCCCACACTATGACCCCTCCCCCACAATGAGATCATACTGCCATTATCCCACCCTACACTATGCCCCTCCCCCACAATGAGATCATACTGCCATTATCCCACCCTACACTATGACCCCTCCCCCACAATAAGATCATACTGCCATTATCCCACCCTACACTATGACCCCTCCCCCACAATAAGATCATACTGCCATTATCCCACCCTACACTATGCCCCTCCCCCACAATGAGATCATACTGCCATTATCCCACCCTACACTATGACCCCTCCCCCACAATGAGATCATACTGCCATTATCCCACCCTACACTATGACCCCTCCCCCACAATAAGATCATACTGCCATTATCCCACCCCACACTATGACCCCTCCCCCACAATGAGATCATACTGCCATTATCCCACCCCACACTATGACCCCTCCCCCACAATGAGATCATACTGCCATTATCCCACCCTACACTATGACCCCTCCCCCACAATAAGATCATACTGCCATTATCCCACCCTACACTATGCCCCTCCCCCACAATGAGATCATACTGCCATTATCCCACCCTACACTATGACCCCTCCCCCACAATAAGATCATACTGCCATTATCCCACCCTACACTATGCCCCTCCCCCACAATGAGATCATACTGCCATTATCCCACCCTACACTATGACCCCTCCCCCACAATAAGATCATACTGCCATTATCCCACCCCACACTATGACCCCTCCCCCACAATAAGATCATACTGCCATTATCCAACCCCACACTATGACCCCTCCCCCACAATGAGATCATACTGCCATTATCCCACCCTACACTATGACCCCTCCCCCACAATGAGATCATACTGCCATTATCCCACCCCACTCTGACCCCTCCCCCACAATGAGATCATACTGCCATTATCCCACCCCACACTATGACCCCTCCCCCGCAATGAGATCATACTGCCATTATCCAACCCCACACTATGACCCCTCCCCCGCAATGAGATCATACTGCCATTATCCCACCCCACACTCTGACCCCTCCCCCACAATGAGATCATACTGCCATTATCCCACCTGACACTATGACCCCTCCCCCACAATGAGATCATACTGCCATTATCCCACCCTACACTATGACCCCTCCCCCACAATGAGATCATACTGCCATTATCCCACCCTACACTATGACCCCTCCCCCACAATGAGATCATACTGCCATTATCCCACCCTACACTATGACCCCTCCCCCACAATGAGATCATACTGCCATTATCCCACCCCACACTATGACCCCTCCCCCACAATGAGATCATACTGCCATTATCCCACCCCACACTATGACCCCTCCCCCACAATGAGATCATACTGCCATTATCCAACCCCACACTATGACCCCTCCCCCACAATGAGATCATACTGCCATTACCCCACCTGACACTATGCCCCTCCCCCACAATGAGATCATACTGCCATTACCCCACCTGACACTATGCCCCTCCCCCACAATGAGATCATACTGCCATTACCCCACCTGACACTATGCCCCTCCCCCACAATGAGATCATACTGCCATTACCCCACCTGACACTATGCCCCTCCCCCACAATGAGATCATACTGCCATTATCCCACCCCACACTATGCCCCTCCCCCACAATGAGATC